>WWET01004152.1:42976-68694 GCA_011038615.1 Limnodynastes dumerilii
AAGGGAAGGGCTAGCTAATACCACTTACCTTTAGCGCGTGACTCTGTGACTGAAGAGTAACATAACTGTCTCTTTCTACAATGCAGACTGTCGGCAATTGCAGGCAGTCTAAATTCAGCGCTTGTACAATGGTCTTTTGTAAAATAAGGCCACCGTACCAGCAAACCACATCCATTGGCAACTGTGCCCTGAACCTCTACTGCTGTAACCTGCTACGTGCTTCTTTTTATTACCCTGCACGTGCGTTCATTTATATACTTACTCCAATATAATACTGAGCTTCTTTCCTGTAGAAATACTTTGCAAGATTACTGCTCTTTATGAATATACAATTAACAGAGTCTAAGTGTCTTAGAGTCCTACGATGCCATTAGAGCATCATTTGTTTGCCATAAAACATTTTTCGGGTGGTTGCTCATCATGCAGTTTGTACTAAACAACATTTACATGATCTTTGGAACAATCTGAGTTGTCTTCTGCACTTGGGGGTTCGTTTGATCTTGTCATAAATCTTATAAAGAATCAACGTTTACGGTAGAATATTTACATCTTACTTTCTCTGCATAGCTATTTCGGAGAATATTTGTCTACTCCTCTCCAAGCTTTAGTCCAGACTCATCCGCTATAATAATAATAATAATAATCATCAAGGTAGATTCTTATAAGGAAAAACAACAATGTCATTTCCTGTGAACAAGGAAAGTAACTGATATAGATTGTAGAAATGAAAATGATCACGTGATTGGTTGCTTCAATCTGGTGGATACAAAAAAAAGAGTCACAATGTTCATGATATTAAATAAAATTGTAATAAATTACCAACCAGAAAATATAAATAAAGACTAGTTGTCAGAATATAAAATAGAACAAAATATAGACAGGGTCATGCACATAAGCGTTATTTCTTTTCTTGGGAGTGGTGGAAAGCATAGACAATTCATCCATAGAAGTTTTGTTCCCCAATAAGGACGTCATCCAGGTCTCCATGCAATCCTCTGTCACCCCCCTCTCTCATTTAGAATTATGGATACATATATGTCCAGGGCCAGATTGAGAGCCATGAATGCCTGGTACTGAACATTATCAAGGACCCACACTATATAGTATGCTTTGGAGGAGGATGTCAGTCCCTGCAAAGGGAATCCTGGAAGTATGCCATGTGTGGGGGCCTATTTTCAGATGGAGGCCTGGAACTGTAGTCCCATTAGCCCCATTGTTAATCTTGCCCTGTATATGTCCAGGACCATACCTTAACTCCTCCGCATAGTTTTGAGTCCATTGGAACGCAGTTCCGCGTGGAACTGAAGATTGCCGTCCCCGGCATTTAATTGACATGCCTATCCTTGCCTATCTGGCAGGCAAGTGGAAGACATGAAACTTCCCCCCACCCCGTACGAATCCGAAGCGTAACATCTGGCGTGTGCATGCACAGATGTTACTATTCAGAGGACTTACGCAAAGGGGTTCAGGCCTAAGTGACAATTCCTACAGTAAAGAAGAGTATACACTTATCCAATTATAGGGCCGGTCATACTACTAAAATGATCTGATATTAAAAGAGTGTGCACGCTCCTACCAGCTTGATGGGTGGATATTAAACAGGTCATGCCTGTTAATTTAGTTTTATCAACTTACTAAAAATCACAATCCAATGGAAGCAAGTACAATGTCGGACATATGTGGGTAGTGTGTAAGTAGATACGAACGTCCATTGGTCAGACTTTCCTTTTCCTCTTCTGTGCAACATATACAGATACCTGGAAAAATATGTGGTAGGGAACTGGAATCAGCGCTGACCCACGAAAGCTAGCTCTGAGAAAGGGCATGTCTGCCCGAAACGCGTCAGGGTGATATCGTATTTGAGTTTGTAGTTTGCTGTTCCCTGCTGGTGCTCTCCATCTTTGGCTGTGATGTGTAGCTCCTTTTAGCCTGCCTGCCAGCACGTGTTATTTACCATCTGCACGGCATGCAACACCACCTATTATTGCTATTTTTGTCAATATATTTTGTTTAGAATTTTATGGTTTTGATACATTATGTTATTTTAATATGTGAATTCAATTTAGCTTTTATATTCTCTGCTTTATGAGCACTTTTATGCAGGTTCTGGGAGACTATGAACCCTTCATCGTTTTAAAACCTTAAAGGGGTAGCATTGCTTGTATACTAATATTTGCCGGTGGGTCAACGCTGATTCCCTACCACATATTACCCCCTGGGTACCCTGCGCCAAGCACTGCCAGCTCGAACCATATCCCTCCCCCTTGGGCACCCACCCGCGGGTTGCTTCCCTCCTCCCACCGCTCAGTCTCTTTCCAACAGTTTCTAGCTTAGTTATACACAGATATCTGCACAGTGTTTAAGCAGATATCTCATGATTGTTTCAGAAGATAGTTTGGAGAGAGGACAAGCTCAGATCTGTTGGTAAATTGGTGTAGTGTATACACATGACTTTGTATGCTCATCAGGACTTGTAATGTCAGTGTCGTTGCAAGAGCCATCGCATGTCAAGCCTGATTGTGTAGGTGTGTACCCAGCTTACTTTCCTCTGTGAGGTGCTGAAGGTCGTATGCAAGATATTTCATGATTATTTTCTGTGCTTTTTCTAATAATGTTTCCCATAATAGAATCTAGAAATAGCTTACCCGTTATTATGCATGGCTCATCATAAGCATTGCTTTCATGTAACCTTAAAAAACTTAATGTACTTGGGGTTACCATGACAATATCATACAATTCATTGTAGTCACAGCATCTCTGTTCTGTACAATAAACTATAGTTGACTGGTCAAATGTTAGAAATCTCTGGATAAACTTTATAATATCCAATCTAACAAAAGCGACATTGCCATAGCTTAATCCAGTGACTATGGTAACGATTTGACCAATGGCCTTTTGGAGAGTTTATATAGAATTTTCCAAAGTGTGTTAATAAAACTGCTAGTTAATTTATAGCACAATTATTTACTTGGTTAGTAATTTATCTATCTCGTAGTCAGTTGCTTGTTTTTAAATATCATATTACAACAATATACAACTGTAATATATTACAAAATTACACATAATACAACAAAAACTCAAGAAAAAAATAGATGATAAAGTTTTAGGTAAATATTTTGTCATTATTAAATATTTCTTTTACATCTCTTCGCTGTGTGTTTATTTATTCAAAATTGTTACACTGGTATAAAGGGCAAGGGCCATATTTACTAAGCTGTGGGAAAAGAAAAGTGGAGATGTTGCCCAAAGCAACCAGTTTCTAGAGGCTAGATTTACTAAGCTGTGGGAAAGAAAAAGTGGATATGTTGCCCAAAGCAACCAATCAGACTCTTGCTCTCCTTTTTTTATTACATACAAGAAAATGTTAGCTAATATCTCATTGTTTGCTATGGGCAACATCTCCACCTTTTCCTTTCCCACAGCTTAGTAAATCTGATCCAAGAGTTTTAGGGACCTATTACCATTATAATTATAATTATTGTTATTATTTTATTATTATAATTATTGTTATTATTATATTAGTAGTTGCATTAGTTGTAGTGGTTACACATCATTGTGAATTCATTTGAATATTATATAATTATTGTTATTATTTTATTATAATTATTGTTATTATTATTATTATTATTATTATTATTATTAAGGTGCAACAAAAGCACCATATATGTAACATATTTAAAAAATGCTTATTAAAAGTTAAAAACCAATGCGTATCATGCCATTAACCCTTAGCATGCTGGCGCATATAGTACTAGAAGGCACAACCTCCTTCGGGGTTCCATTGCTAACCCTAGAGGTCCCCCTTATATAACCTCACGTCAGAGGAAGTGTCATTAGCAATGGAACCCCGAAGGGGCAGGACCGGCCTCCAGCATCGCTCCGGAACAAGAAGAAAGATTCTTCAAGCAACTCTCCAGAAGATTGAAGACATCTGAAATATGAGCATTATTTTTTTTTTATATGGGATGCTTTATAAATATTAAGTAATGGAGAGTATATGTCTCTTAATATACCATAGGAAAACTATTGTGCCAATTCTATTTAAATTTACATCTATCGGGGCAATACTATTTTATTTTCATCTATCAAGGCACTTTTATTTAATTCTCAACTATCGGGGCAATACTATTTAAATAATATTTAATGGGGCAATATTATTTAATTAAAATTTAACAGGGCACTTCTAGTTAAGGGGCACCTATGTAGGGGGTATTTACAGTATATTGGGAACACACTATTAAAGTTTTTATGGAACATTCTTATAGGACACATTATTCAAGGCGCAGAATGCCATTAACACTCGGCATGCTGACACTTCAAAGCATGCCCTGCAACACATGGGCATGCTGTGCCTTCTAGTCAGAGTCGTAACTAAAAAATTTAGTGCCAGGGGCAGAAAGGCAAAATGGTGCCCCCTGATCCCGAATTCCAAGCCAATTTTAACTATAAATATTAACTCACTGGTGCCCCCTTAAAATTTGCGTCCCGTGTGTCCGTTACCCCTATCGCACACCCCTGCTTCTATTACTATATGCGCCAGCATGCTAAGGGTTAATAGCATGATTGTTTTTTGTTTTTTTCTTATTTTTCACAATGATCTAAACGTGATGGGGGTGTGGGCGCGGTTTTGGGATTGGATTTTAGACTGCTCCTATAATATGGCTGAGGACTTTCAGTACATTTTTAATCATAGGTCGTGGAATTATGACGGCACAACTGAGTGTTGGGATATACCTGCTTAATTCAAATCTATGGATACCCTTCCCTAGTCACCTCTAAGCAAGTGGACATTAGTGATATGTGGAAAACACCCCTTAAAAATCATCAAGAAATGGAGGGGAGCGTGAAGTATAGTCAACCAGAATGTACAATGCATACACTGCCGCGAGATAGGGGGCCTCACTTAAGAGATAAGAACGAGCATCCGAGGTCCATGTTATAGTGGTATATTTGCCTCGCAGAAACTTTTGAATGCCCGCAACTCTCTTGTGGAGGGTATCATCCAATTGCTCCTTAATATCATTGGCATCTGTATCGTCCAGCTCTGAGGTCGGCTCCAGCCTGATAGCAGTTTGAGAGCGATTCCTTGCAAATGGCAATCCAATGTCTGTGAAATATGCACACACTACCCGGGAGTCGTTCACCCAGTCGCAGCATGAGAATAAAGATCTAGGGCCTGATTCAGACTTAAGAAGGTGCTTAAAATAAGAGAGGGAAGTCACTCCTGGGCTAAACCATGCAGATTTCAGGGGGAGTGAAGTAAATTGAATTCTTTGCATGCAGTGATATATCTTTGAACTGCTTATTGTACATGGACGCTGACCAACTTTACTATAATACTGTTATTTAAACTTGGGCTGGGAAATGCCACCTCTCAACTCTAATACTGTTTGCAACAGATGAAATGTGACTCTCCTGCAATTAACATGGTTAAGCCCAGGAGTGACTTTCCTCTCTTATTTTAAGCACCTTCTTAAGTCTGAATTAGGTCCCTAGCCTCAATCAGAGAAGCCAATCCAGAGGAAAGTGTAATGTCTACTTTGCACTGGAAGCACATGTACAGTTCTGAGTCAGAAAAGCCCCGGCTGTATGGGACAAACAGTCTCACTAGTGTAGGATCTTTTTGATGAAGCCGTGTAAGCCATTTAACAATCCCAAGATCTGTGTTCGTCAAAAGCAACTTAAAAATAATTTTAGCAGAACTAGACTCCAATAAATACTCTATTAGATTGGTAACCTCTGTCTCATTGATGTGAGTCGCGAATTCAGCGTCGCAGGTAACCACGTCAGAAGATCGGATTAGTTGATATAAGACCCTCTGATACACATAATCGGTGATGTCCCCATTAGAGAAGACAGAAGGCTGAAGGCTATAAATCCCCAGAGTTCCACTCGGAATGTACCCAGTGTCCGTTACATACCAGGGTTGTATTTGATATCCCAGGTTCTCTAACTCAGAAGGGATGCATAACTCTTTAGTCAACCCTTGAACATCGCCAAACAAAGATTGGACATAGACTGAAAAACTCTGACATTGTACTCTCAAGACTGTGAGCAATTCCCATGACTAGCATTTGAATATTTTCTAGGTAGGATTGATTCTCCACCGAAATTCCAAAGCTGTGTAAAATACTCCCCAACCAAGACCTACTAGAAAAGCATCATAATCTGCCATAGAAAGCTCTGAGGCAAAATCCTTGTGGACCTGTCCATGGGTAACCTCAAGGAGATTCTCACTGGTTAGCCCTCGTACCTTCCCAGAAGACCGAACCATCAGTCAACCTAAGTAGTAGCCCAACATATACCCTAAACGAATTTGCGGGTATTGAACTTGGAATACTGATGTGTCTTTCTTTTTGATCTCGGTTGGGTAAGTGGGATTTGCAAAGGGTTTATAAGAACAAGGGGTGATTTCAAACAGAGTCTGATCTGCATGATAACGTACCTTATCATAAACAGTCAGCCTCAGGCAACAATATCCCTTGAACTTCAAATACATCACAGCATGATCCTGACATTGTTGAAAGGGCATTTATTATCAAGTTCTGGTATATTAAGTTGTTATCATACGTGTCTAGGACTTTTGTGTCGTCAACTTTCATTAACGAAGTCTTTTGCCTTAAATTTTAGGAAAGCAGGTGTAAGTGAAAACCGCCAATCTAATGGGTTTTTAAAAGGCTTGAGGAACAATGACTCGGCCCTTGTAGTCTTAAGACGGTGGTTGTAGTTTCTTGATAAGACCTCTTCACAAAAACTCTCTATTTGTCCATCAGTAAGCTTAGTTTGAAGCAAATCTCAGATCACCCTCCTGCACATCTCAATTCCTCCTGTGACCCACTTGGTGATTGTACAGAGCACTATCGCAGTCTGGTTGGCTGGTGTCAGAGTCTCATTGCTCCATAGTTTATGTTGAGTTCTTTCTTCAGTTGCACTCCCAAAGTACAGAGTATCTCCACAACGCCGCTTCGCCGCCACGACCAGATGAGTAGTCTCAGATCCAGGATTTTCCTGTTCAACCAAAAAAAGCTCGAGGAGAGAAGGCGAAGAGTGGAAATAAAAGACAACACTCTCTTTCCCCTCACATCTAGAGCCTCGTTGACGATGGAGTCCCTCGGCGATAGATAATGAGCAAAGTTGACTCTTCCTTCCCTTCTTGTCTTCCAAAATGGATCTCTGATACAATTCTAGAATATTTTGAGAAGCAATATAAGGAGACACTGAGAGAACGCGCCGACGGCTCTCATCAAACTTCTTCTTACAGACAACTTTCTGCTGTACAGTTTGTGTTTTGACAAGGCCATTAGAAATCCAAAATGGCGACCCTGAACTGACGAGTTGAATCTTTGCTTCATACATTACCAAACGAGTCTCCTCAAGCAGTGTGGGAGGAACTTCGTGCTCATCTTCTTCGAACTCAAGACCCATTGGATTCATTAACAGTTGAAGAGGAGAGGCAGTCAACATTTCTGAATGTCTGTCATCAATTACCATCTCACTCCGGGTGGGGTTTCTGAGATATCGTAAAGAAGCGATAGAGGCTGTCAGCAAGTCATCAACGCGCTGAACCCGGAATGACTCAATAGTTAAGGTCGACAACCCTCTCATATAGGAGTGGAGGAAGATAGGTAGATGATTGGAGCTCTGTACAGAAGCCAAAAGCATCATAGAGAAAGTTTTGTCTTTGTCGGAGAGTGTCATATGTGCAATGCATGTCTTAAAGAAAAGAGCAATCCGAACTTCACGCCACTGCTCAAAATCCGGAATAAGGCCTTCTCGTATCGATGACAAGATCGCTGACTCCAAGCCTGCAATTGATTCCTCAAAAGTCAAGTCTGCATTTGGATCGAAGGCAAACGCTTTCATCAATTTTTTCCTGGGGACTGCTAACACTCTACCTCGATAATACATACGCTTTGAATAGACAAAATATTTCAGAGAAATTATTGTCTTCTCAAGCTTTAATTCATGTCCTATCTGGGAATTGAACTGTGAAAGAATCTTTACAAAGCGAGCTACTGCGGCTTGGTGCTCCTCAGAAATCCGGTCCTTAGAGAGGGATTGATCATGTAGGGACACGATTCCCATAACCTGATTGTCCCCCTGAATCACACATGGCACAAGGGTCTCGCTCTTTATGGCAGCCACTTTAATTAACGATTCAGAGATAGTGGACCAAACCTTCTGTTGGTATCCCTCAATCCCTTCAAGAGCCCCATCAATGAAATATTTCTCATCTATACTCTGGTCCTTCTCTAATCCATGACGTAGTAAAGGAGGATACCCAGGGTATCATACAATCTCGCACTGTACAGGAAAGGGTGTATCCAGCCAAAACCATTCTCTAGACCAAATAGACCATCGAGGTCACTGAAAAAAGGATCAACCACTTCAGCCCACCATCGCAGGCAATATTTCACCAAGTCAGTTGAGAGGTAAGTCACTTCAGAACGTAAGTTATTTTTATTGTGGGCATAGGCTCCCTGTAAACTACTGATACCGGCAAGAGTTCTTTCCAAGTCCAGGAAGCTCTTTACGCTACCATGGCCCAGAAATAAAGGTGCAACATACTTTCCAACAAGACCCTCTAAGACTACCTGGCAAGCCCTCAGTTCCGCAGTCATTTTCGCAAAAAGTCTCACCGATGTTTTGTTCTCTTTCTCCTTCATCGAGTATGAAATGTTCAGCGTGGGATCTTGTTCCAGTGTTTGCAATAATCAAGGCTCTCCTCACTCTTCATCTCTTCTTGACCTAGTACATAGTCTAATAAGTAGTAGGGGTGGTACGTTCAAACCAATCTCGACCGGTGACTGATCCAGAGAAGCTAGAAAGCCAATTTCCCTTCGTAGGGGATATAGCCTTGTCTTGTAACTAGTCTGCCGTTGGGTCGTAATCATGCGGCTTGAATGTCTTCAGAAAACGAAGCATCTGGATATCTTGCCAATTAGATCTCAAAAAACTATCAGAAATTGGAATTCCCATACGACGCAGATTTATTAACTCACGATGAGTAATACTAGCTTCATCCACTGGAGGTCACATACCATCAAACCGCTTCATGAAACCGTTAATGATGAGCGCCTTAAAACACGCTTGGACGAGCCAGACGCTTGGCATAGTAATAGGGTGTTTTGATGAAATGTGTTCTTTAACTTTCTTCAGGACAAGATCTGGGGACAAGATCGGATGTAAACAAGCCTTCTCAAGTGCGATAAAGTCACACTGGAAGTCCGGAGTCGTCATTTTAATCGAAGTGGTTAAATCACGGAATATAGATCTGATCTCCTCCTGTATAGTTTGATCATCTTTAAACTACTGGATCAAGTCTACAAGGGAAGAATAAGTCATCTTCTCAAATTGGCTCCAATTCTCACGATCTTGCTCACTGGATAAGATCACCCCTTGGACCCATGGTATGATCATCTTGTGAATTCCGAAAGCTTTTTCCCCAACTTTTATGACTAGACTTCGAATTCTATGAATAAAATTTGCAAGGATAGTGAAGTGTGGTGCTAGGGAAACTACCAATCAAAGGTTGAGTTCACATTCTATGTAGTCAATATACCCTAAGAAGGCAGTTTTAGGAATAATTGACAACTAATTCTGTTTAAAGAACAGAAGCCCTTCTGAGACAATTATCACAAGCTCTCCCCACTCTTCAAAAGGAAGAGTGAATAGGATCCGGTCTTTCTCGTAAGATGTTAACAGCTCAAATAGGTCTGTAAAAACCATTTTAACAGATTGGGCTAATCTACCTAAATCATCATTATAGATGAATGTTAGACACCCTTTAGCTGATTTCAAGAAATTCAGCAAAATCTGGGAGCTGCAACTGTCCCCCATCCTCAGCATCTGGGCCCTCAACTGACCCAGTTGGTAAAACCTCTCTAGCAATTGTCGAGTTTGATTAGTGTTGATGTTTCCGAGATAGTTTGTCTGTGTGTATTTAGAAATCAAAGTCTCTAAAGAATCAGGACTTATGCTGTCTGTCGGTCCCCGAGTGTCTAATATTGGCGTCAAGAGACACCTCCTCGTAACAAGGTTTTCCAGTTCCTGTAAGGAGAGAGGATATCTGATAACAATCTAGGGGAAGGGGCGGGGGAAGCCCTGTTACGATCAGCTATGCTACCGTAAGGCCGCAAACCTAATCATAACAGTTAGGGTAGGAATCTGATTTACTACTGACAGCGGGGAGTGCACGGGGCATGCACACCCTACTACGATGTCACCCGTGCTGACCTCGGGCACCCGTAGGTCAGGATCCGGCCCTGTGTATCTAGTCCAGGGTCTCATAGGAGAATTCAGGAGGGGCCCTACAGATCTCTGCCCTGTCACTTTCTCTGCTCTGAAGTCAGAAGAACAAAGCAGAGGCCTCTTTTTTAATGCAGCTGGAAAAGAAGAGGTCACCGAGTACCCTGAACCCACTGTAATGAATATCACTGCCCTGAACCGGAGCTGGAAAGAATGAAAACATAGAAGGCAGGAGGTACAATGGTTGAATGGAAAGGAGATGGTTAAATGGCTGATTGGTGAAAATTTACTTATTGATTGGTATTTGAAATAAATTATTGTTTGCTAACATTTTACATGTGTTTGTATTTGATTAAAATGATAAGTAATTATAAATTTTTTTTAAATTAGTACAAATTTACCATCTATGAAGCACAATCTATTTTAAAAAAAATATAGGTAAAAAAAAGTCAAATTCAAATAAAACAAGTTAAAAGATAAGAAGGTAACAAGGTAAACAAGTAAAGAAATGTAAAACGCTCCAAGCATCCAGTTTACCCAGCAGAGACGGAAAAACACAACACTCACAACACGTTCATCACACTTCTCCATTCCAGACAGATATACAGATAATTCCAGGTAAGAAAACTGCTAAGTGTAATAGACACATTAATCAAATTCAGACATAGCAACTGAACTGCACAGTGGGTGACACTGAATACGTATCTGTTTCTTCTATCCCGTGGTAGTGAGAAGTATATACTATTTTACTTGAATTAAAACAACCCAACCATATAAAAACTACCAGCTTCAGTTCATCCTTGCTAACCATAATACCTATGTAATACGAAATAGGCCTCAGTATAAACTCTAATATATTGATAACGTGAATTTTATGACTTCCATAATGTTATTGTGAATATTTTATATGTTTGTGTGTAAAGAATTGCCCATGAAAATGCTAATTATTGCTAACATTCGGGTAGATCCAGAACTATGTTTGGCGTACGTTTATTCGCGTAGCGTATTTTCGTGTGCGTATATTCTATACACTCCCCTAGACACACCCCTTGAACGTACGTATTTTGTCAAGATCCGCTTTCCAAACCCTACCTTAACTTTTGCCAACGTAACCGCAGTGATACGCACATGTACATATGGGCAACACGAATTTACACAGCTAAGCACGCCCATACTGTACACTTTAAATACAAACCCCCGCCTACTTAATCTATTTCAGACGTATTTTGGACTCACGTAAAATTGGCACGCCCACACGTAAGGATTTACGTGACACATACGTGAATGGCTCATACGTTCACAATTACGCTACGTTTCTGTGCGTATTTTCTATGGTGCGCATTCGCAGTACTTACGAAAAGGCGATTTTACGTCTCCGCCACGCTCACAAGCGTTGTTCTGGATCTGGCCCATTGTTATATTCATTACTGATCACATAATAGTTGCACATCTTAGAGTGAGTGTCCCAGCTGTCTATAAAAGGCATAATAAAGAAAATAAAATTAGGTAGACAGCTCACCTGTTCCTGGGCCCCTGGTCTGCTAACACATTTTATGGCGTTCCCTCAACAAATGCTGGCAATTCAGTCACAGAGACTTGCAGTGTACATGCCAGCCTGTGCCTCCCCCTTCCCATCATTTTATGCTTACCAGAGAGACAGACAGCACACTGTAAAGTATGGACCATATTCACAGATCGTGCCGCGCCTTCAAGCATTCATGTAAATGCCTCCCCCCACCCACTTTCAGGTAAATTTTCACGTACGTACGGATTTTTTCCTCGCCCATCCGTATGTCCCCAAGTGCAATTCACATGTCCATGCGTGAAGCACTTACGTGCGTATCTTCTACGTAACTTATGTAAATAAAGTTACTACGCATGCGCAATTAAACCGTGCCTAAAAATACCCACGCAACTTCACGTGAGAATGCATCTTATGTCTTTAACACTTTTATTGTGTATATATATATATATATATATATGGGACTGACGATGTTGGGATGGATAAGTCTTTGCATACTTATTAGCCCAGATCCAGACCCCCGAACGCTTAACGTACATGATGGCGTCTGTAGGTACACTGCCGTAGCGGGGAGCGCACGCCCCTTTACGTGTCCGGATTCCTACCTTAAGTTTTACGACTAGGACTGCTGCTGTAATGGGGTTTCCCCACCCCTGCACCCTCATTTACATGCCTATCCCCGCCAGTGCCGCTTCTAGACCTAGTAGAACCCAGGGTGGAAATTGTTTAAAAAAAAAGTATGCATCTGCCTTTTACTTACATCCCGTTATCACCTTGTATGTGCCTAGTTATCCATTTCTGTCAATTGCTGTGTGCCCAGCCTCTAATTGTGCCCCTTATATGTGTCAGCCTCCCTTTGTGCCCCCCTATATATGTTTAGCCTCATTTTGTGACCCATTAAATGTAATAGCCTCCTTTGGTGCCCTCTTATACATATTCAGCCTCCCTTTGTGCCCCCTTATATATAATCAGCCTCCCTTTGGGCCCCCTTATATATAATCAGCATCCTTTTGTGCCCCCTTATATATAATCAGCATCCTTTTATGACCCCTTATATATATTCAGCCTCCCTTTTTGCCCCCACATATATGTACAGCCTCCTTTTGTGCCCCCTTAAATAACTTTTTTTTTATTAAAACCTTTTAATAAACGTACTTACCTTCTTCCTCTGCCACGCAGTCGGGAGCCCTGTAGAACCAAATCTATTGCAATGAATAACGCTACCATAGCATTATTCATTGCAAATTATTTGGTCCTCCTGTAGGAGCCCTTTATACCAATATTATTAGCTGAGCCAGCTGCATCTGTTATGTGATGCGGCCAGCGCCTGTGAGAGCCATGGTCTATGTGATTGCACCACGGGGGAGGGCTGTGAGACGCGCCCTCCCTTTAAGTCATCTAGGGGCACACCCTGTGCGATCACACGGCTCGCCTGCCCCTAGAAACGGCCCTGAATAGAGGGGAAGCATATAACAAATGCAATAGACAGGTCGCATACTGATCTATGCAGGGCCTGATTAGCCAATAGGCTGATGAGGCTGTAACCAAGGGAGCAGGGCTGTAGGGGGGGGGGATATCTGGACTTCTACATATTCCTGCCTTTACATACTACTAGCAGCCTCCATTCCCCTGTTGGTGTCAGTGTTGCCTTTTGGCGAGTAATGTCATATTGTCCTTCTCACTATAACCTGTTGCATGCTGATCACTGGCACAGCCTAAGGGCTCTATTTAATACCTTTTTGTTTCCCTGTGAATGAAGTTAGGGCCCAATTCAGTTAGCCTTGCACTCGCCTTATTTAAGAATGTTAGAGGGAGATGGGTCTCTTTCTGAAGATCTGGTGAATTTTATTACTAACTGTGCAAAATTTGTACTGGAAAAAAATTACTTTATATTTTTAGAGTTGATGTACTTACAAAAAGGAGGCACTGCAATGGGCACAGTTTTTGCTCCCAGCTTTGCGAATCTCTATCTTGGCAGCTGCGAGCGATACTGTGTCCAGGAGCTCCGTAGGAGCCCTGTATGCCAGTACTATTATGTGAATGATGCTGCGGGACCTAAAGGGGGGCTGCGCAACTGGGCGTCCCCTTTAAGTCATCTAGGGGTGTCCCGTGCGATCGCACGGCTCACCCGCCCCCAGAAACAGCCCTGATCCCCACCTGTATGGCAGAGATACTACCATCATAAATGCTGGGTCTGCTCCTTATGCATACTTACTGTTGTATGTAATATAGTGCCTTAGTAATTACGCACATGGAACATCTGGTACACGCATGAGCATATGTTTCGAGACAAGGAACTTGCACAAATGACTTGCGTAAGCCCCCTGTCGTACTTGACTATATATGAGTTTAGTTCAGTGCCAATATGAAGATCACGGGCCAAGTCTTTCACAAAAGCCACAAGAGTCACAAGTGTTAGCTTCTTTGTTCTGGTGTCAATTCCTGTGTAAAGCAACATAATTATATTGTTGGTGCCAAAAAGCCTTGTTGGACGTGATCCTAACACCATGTCAGCTAAGACTATGCATATCCTAAAAGCAAAAAGCTATAATCTAATGAAGGGGGGGGGGTTGTTTTCATTATCTAAATCGGGGGGTTGTTTTCATCATCTAAATCAGATCCAGTTACATCTCTATGAACAGACTGGGCTGCATAACGATTCATTTGTGACACATTGTGAAAACAAAATATTAAAAAATATTATGCTGCTAACCAACGTAAGCATATATTTATTGACATATGGAAATCTTAATTACAAGCCAGTGTTTTAAGGCAAGGCTCATGTTGTGAACTGGATAAATGTCTAAAATCAATCAAGATAAGACACAAGGCCAAGCCAAATGCACTTACTGCTAAAAGGCAGCAGCATGCATGAGGGAAAATCCAGCCAGAGTGTGATTAGCTTGGCAGGTACAGATGTGCTCGGCACTATTTGCTTGTATGTGTGTAATGAGAACACACGGTGAAAGCCAGGAGTCGAAAATAATGCTACAATCTGGTAAACAGGAGTGGATGTAATATTTCACTGCAAGGAAAATTCACAGCCAATGTGAAATACATGAAACAGCAACCTGGAGGAAATCTCTATACAAAGGCCCTTGTGCATTATAATATTTCATTTCATAGATGTACCTCCCTCCACTTACTAACTCTGGGCCAGATCCAGACCTACGTTCCCTTTACATTTCAATGCGTAGCGTATTTACGCTTTGGTAATTACTATGCGATCCCCCCCGGGCGCTCCCCTCGGTCAAACGTATTTTTGCCATTTTACGCTTTCCAAACCCCACCTTAACTTTTCCAAACTTTTCCTGTACGATTTAAATGCCTCATCCCGCCTCCAAAGCGTAATTACGTAATTGTCATATGGCTGGAACGCCCCTTCATCCATAGTTACACTGTTGATACTAGGAAGATCACGTTCAGCGTTACGTGCCCTAACGTCTGCCGCGTGCATGCGCAATACATACAAAATAGTGTTTCTACGTCTCCAGCTAATGTAAATACGTAGCGGACGTAGCTCTGGATCTGGGCCGATTCTATCCCATACAGTCTGGAGGGGCAACATTCAACATTGGCAACTCTCCCTGAAGACTCCCTGAAGAGTGCCCAGACCCCCTGAAGTGTTTGGCAACCTCCCTGATGCTGATTCAGTTCTAGAAGTCATTGCAGTACAATGACAGAATTCTGAAATTGTGTCCAGTTTCCCTGCATTGTGGCCTATTAAGTGTAATCAAAGCCTGGTAGTTATCTCGTAGTTGCCACCTTATCAAAAATAGTTTGGTCTCTTGTTAATCCGCTGTAGTGTCACCTTCTTTTAGCTTTTCTGTAATGGCGAAGAAGTCAACTGACAGGGCTGGTGCTTGGGTGTCCGGCGCCCCCCTGCAAACTTTACATTTGCTCCCACCTACGTATTTAACAATTTCACATTATAGTTAATAGAGTATATTATCCATGTAAGTGTCATAAAACACAATCTTGTAACCACAATAAAAGAAAGCAAATCATAGTCACTACTATACACTACAGACAGCTTCCTAGTCTCCCACTTCATCCTCAAAACCTTCAAACAATATAGACTATATATCGTAGTAACAGCCATTATCCTAGTGACCGCTATACCACACGGGCAATAAATTCAACATTCTTGTAACCACAATGTAGTTTAAAAAAAGCCTCCTTGTGTCATAAAAACTGAAAACATTTGTAACAATAAAAAAGAAGCACATTCATGTAAGCGCTTACTGTTAACCAGTTTGTGTGTGCGTACAGTATATACATCCATTCATGCGTGAATCCATAGTTTATGTCTCTCCAGCCTCCTAGTATTCCCATCATGTGTCACCAGCCCCCCAGTATTCCCATCATGTCTGACCAGCCCCCCCTCAGTACTCCCATCTACCCATCATTTGTATCCAGCCCCCCAGTATTCCCATCATGTCTCTCCAGCCTCTCAATATTCCCCATCATGTCTCTCCAGCCTCTTAATATTTCCCCATCATGTCTCTCTAGCCTCCTAGTATTCTCCATCATGTCTCTCCAGTTCCCCAGTATTCCCATCATGTGTCTCCAGCCCCCCAGTATTCCCATCATGTCTCTCCAGCCTCTCAATATCCACCATCATGTCTCTCCAGCCTCTCAATATTCCCCATCATGTCTCTCCAGATTCCTAGTATTCCCCATCATGTCTAACCAGCCTCCAGTATCCCCTATCATGTCTCTCCAGCCTCCCAGTATCCCCATCATGCCTCTCCAGCCTCCCAGTATTCCCATCATGTCTCTCCAGCCTCCCAGTATTCCCATCATGTCTCTCCAGCTTCCTAGTATTCCCATCATGTCTCTCCAGCCTCCAGTATCCCCTATCTTGTGTTACTTTAGTTACCTTTGTGCCCCTCTCCCCTCTGTGGCGCTGTCTCTGCCTCCTTCCTTGTGCATACAGGAAGTACTTGTATGAGCTGCTATAGCAATTCTGGTGGCACAGGTGGAATGTGGTTAGCAGAGAGTTTGCGTGGATATCATGGCCTGGATCCAGACTTAAGAAAGTGCTTGAAATGAGTTATTCATGGGCTAAACCATGTAGATTGCAGAGGAGTCGTATTTTATCTGTTGCAAAAAGTATTAGAGTTGAAAGGTAATGTTTCCTATCCCAAGTCTAAATAACAGTGTGATAGTAACGCTGGTCAGTATCTGTGTAAGCTGTGATGATGATGAAGTTGGTATACTAAGCTGTGATGATGATGAAGTTGGTATACTAAGCTGTGATGATGATGAAGTTGGTATACTAAGCTGTGATGATGATGAAGTTGGTATACTAAGCTGTGATGATGATGAAGTTGGTATACTAAGCTGTGATGATGATGAAGTTGGTATACTAAGCTGTGATGATGATGAAGTTGGTATACTAAGCTGTGATGATGATGAAGTTGGTATACTAAGCTGTGATGATGATGAAGTTGGTATACTAAGCTGTGATGATGATGAAGTTGGTATACTAAGCTGTGATGATGATGAAGTTGGTATACTAAGCTGTGATGATGATGAAGTTGGTATACTAAGCTGTGATGATGATGAAGTTGGTATACTAAGCTGTGATGATGATGAAGTTGGTATACTAAGCTGTGATGATGATGAAGTTGGTATACTAAGCTGTGATGATGATGAAGTTGGTATACTAAGCTGTGATGATGATGAAGTTGGTATACTAAGCTGTGATGATGATGAAGTTGGTATACTAAGCTGTGATGATGATGAAGTTGGTATACTAAGCTGTGATGATGATGAAGTTGGTATACTAAGCTGTGATGATGATGAAGTTGGTATACTAAGCTGTGATGATGATGAAGTTGGTATACTAAGCTGTGATGATGATGAAGTTGGTATACTAAGCTGTGATGATGATGAAGTTGGTATACTAAGCTGTGATGATGATGAAGTTGGTATACTAAGCTGTGATGATGATGAAGTTGGTATACTAAGCTGTGATGATGATGAAGTTGGTATACTAAGCTGTGATGATGATGAAGTTGGTATACTAAGCTGTGATGATGATGAAGTTGGTATACTAAGCTGTGATGATGATGAAGTTGGTATACTAAGCTGTGATGATGATGAAGTTGGTATACTAAGCTGTGATGATGATGAAGTTGGTATACTAAGCTGTGATGATGATGAAGTTGGTATACTAAGCTGTGATGATGATGAAGTTGGTATACTAAGCTGTGATGATGATGAAGTTGGTATACTAAGCTGTGATGATGATGAAGTTGGTATACTAAGCTGTGATGATGATGAAGTTGGTATACTAAGCTGTGATGATGATGAAGTTGGTATACTAAGCTGTGATGATGATGAAGTTGGTATACTAAGCTGTGATGATGATGAAGTTGGTATACTAAGCTGTGATGATGATGAAGTTGGTATACTAAGCTGTGATGATGATGAAGTTGGTATACTAAGCTGTGATGATGATGAAGTTGGTATACTAAGCTGTGATGATGATGAAGTTGGTATACTAAGCTGTGATGATGATGAAGTTGGTATACTAAGCTGTGATGATGATGAAGTTGGTATACTAAGCTGTGATGATGATGAAGTTGGTATACTAAGCTGTGATGATGATGAAGTTGGTATACTAAGCTGTGATGATGATGAAGTTGGTATACTAAGCTGTGATGATGATGAAGTTGGTATACTAAGCTGTGATGATGATGAAGTTGGTATACTAAGCTGTGATGATGATGAAGTTGGTATACTAAGCTGTGATGATGATGAAGTTGGTATACTAAGCTGTGATGATGATGAAGTTGGTATACTAAGCTGTGATGATGATGAAGTTGGTATACTAAGCTGTGATGATGATGAAGTTGGTATACTAAGCTGTGATGATGATGAAGTTGGTATACTAAGCTGTGATGATGATGAAGTTGGTATACTAAGCTGTGATGATGATGAAGTTGGTATACTAAGCTGTGATGATGATGAAGTTGGTATACTAAGCTGTGATGATGATGAAGTTGGTATACTAAGCTGTGATGATGATGAAGTTGGTATACTAAGCTGTGATGATGATGAAGTTGGTATACTAAGCTGTGATGATGATGAAGTTGGTATACTAAGCTGTGATGATGATGAAGTTGGTATACTAAGCTGTGATGATGATGAAGTTGGTATACTAAGCTGTGATGATGATGAAGTTGGTATACTAAGCTGTGATGATGATGAAGTTGGTATACTAAGCTGTGATGATGATGAAGTTGGTATACTAAGCTGTGATGATGATGAAGTTGGTATACTAAGCTGTGATGATGATGAAGTTGGTATACTAAGCTGTGATGATGATGAAGTTGGTATACTAAGCTGTGATGATGATGAAGTTGGTATACTAAGCTGTGATGATGATGAAGTTGGTATACTAAGCTGTGATGATGATGAAGTTGGTATACTAAGCTGTGATGATGATGAAGTTGGTATACTAAGCTGTGATGATGATGAAGTTGGTATACTAAGCTGTGATGATGATGAAGTTGGTATACTAAGCTGTGATGATGATGAAGTTGGTATACTAAGCTGTGATGATGATGAAGTTGGTATACTAAGCTGTGATGATGATGAAGTTGGTATACTAAGCTGTGATGATGATGAAGTTGGTATACTAAGCTGTGATGATGATGAAGTTGGTATACTAAGCTGTGATGATGATGAAGTTGGTATACTAAGCTGTGATGATGATGAAGTTGGTATACTAAGCTGTGATGATGATGAAGTTGGTATACTAAGCTGTGATGATGATGAAGTTGGTATACTAAGCTGTGATGATGATGAAGTTGGTATACTAAGCTGTGATGATGATGAAGTTGGTATACTAAGCTGTGATGATGATGAAGTTGGTATACTAAGCTGTGATGATGATGAAGTTGGTATACTAAGCTGTGATGATGATGAAGTTGGTATACTAAGCTGTGATGATGATGAAGTTGGTATACTAAGCTGTGATGATGATGAAGTTGGTATACTAAGCTGTGATGATGATGAAGTTGGTATACTAAGCTGTGATGATGATGAAGTTGGTATACTAAGCTGTGATGATGATGAAGTTGGTATACTAAGCTGTGATGATGATGAAGTTGGTATACTAAGCTGTGATGATGATGAAGTTGGTATACTAAGCTGTGATGATGATGAAGTTGGTATACTAAGCTGTGATGATGATGAAGTTGGTATACTAAGCTGTGATGATGATGAAGTTGGTATACTAAGCTGTGATGATGATGAAGTTGGTATACTAAGCTGTGATGATGATGAAGTTGGTATACTAAGCTGTGATGATGATGAAGTTGGTATACTAAGCTGTGATGATGATGAAGTTGGTATACTAAGCTGTGATGATGATGAAGTTGGTATACTAAGCTGTGATGATGATGAAGTTGGTATACTAAGCTGTGATGATGATGAAGTTGGTATACTAAGCTGTGATGATGATGAAGTTGGTATACTAAGCTGTGATGATGATGAAGTTGGTATACTAAGCTGTGATGATGATGAAGTTGGTATACTAAGCTGTGATGATGATGAAGTTGGTATACTAAGCTGTGATGATGATGAAGTTGGTATACTAAGCTGTGATGATGATGAAGTTGGTATACTAAGCTGTGATGATGATGAAGTTGGTATACTAAGCTGTGATGATGATGAAGTTGGTATACTAAGCTGTGATGATGATGAAGTTGGTATACTAAGCTGTGATGATGATGAAGTTGGTATACTAAGCTGTGATGATGATGAAGTTGGTATACTAAGCTGTGATGATGATGAAGTTGGTATACTAAGCTGTGATGATGATGAAGTTGGTATACTAAGCTGTGATGATGATGAAGTTGGTATACTAAGCTGTGATGATGATGAAGTTGGTATACTAAGCTGTGATGATGATGAAGTTGGTATACTAAGCTGTGATGATGATGAAGTTGGTATACTAAGCTGTGATGATGATGAAGATGGCATACTGACCTGCGATGATGATGAAGTTGGCATACTGACCTGCGATGATGATGAAGTTGGCATACTGACCTGGTATGATGATGAAGTTGGCATACTGACCTGCGATAATGATGAAGTTGGCATACTGACCTGCGATGATGATGAAGTTGACATACTGGCCTGCCACGACAATGCTGAGGACTGAATGGGCAGTGATGATCCAGGTAGACTAGAGGAATGGTCAAGAGCATGGCAACTACAGATTAATGCCAAAAAATGCAAAATCATCAGTTGGGTCTCAAAAATCTGAAGACTAAATATGGTATTAATGGAGCTATTATGTAAACTACAGAGGAGGAAAGAGTTATAGGGCTGGTTATGTTTTACCCTCCTGGTCTTTCTTCCCTGTTGCATATTTTTGTGTCATCTGCAAAAAAGCTATTTTCAGTGTTTCCAATAAAACTATTATATAGCACCTGTCCATGTTCAGATCCATGGGCTACTCCACTGGTAACCTTTCCCTCCGTGAATGCACTCCATTCACAACAACTTTATCCTGCAACCAACATCTTATCCATTCAACCATCTGAGAATGCATTCCTAAGCTTTTAGGTTTATTTAACAGTCTGCAAAGTGGGAAAAGACTTTAGTTACTTTAGTCACCCAGTCTAAAAAACTCAATAAGATTTGTTTAACGTGATCTTATCCAAGTGAATCCATGCTGCTTACATTAAGGTAAGTTGCTGGATTTGAGATATTCTACAACTCTTTCTTTTAACATTGTTTCCATGAATTTCCCTATTGCTGATATAAGACTCACTGGTAGTTGCCTTGCCTTGACTTTTGTGGAGTGCGACTATTCTGGAAATGCTTCTGTAACTAGGGAGTACTGACTATAGGCATGGAATAATAGGTCGTACCAAATCAGACTCCCATTCCACCGCAATTTTCAGTGCGTACAAGGTGGAAGTCTTAATGTTCAGTAGAGTATGGTTGTCTAAAGTTAGTCCGTGAATACAATGAGTATCTGCTATTGGATCCACATTTGTAATGCGATTGGAGATTCAAATGCAGCACAATTGGATCTAAGTATACAGTCCATAATTTCAAAGTTCAAAAAATCATTTCAGCAGGTTAAAACTGGGCTTTAGTTTTAGAATGACTTAAACCAAATTAAGTTACTTTAAGCACAATGGGGTAGATCCTGAACTACGTGTGTGCGTACGTATTTTAGCGGTGCGTATATTTTCGTACACGTAAGGTCAATACACTCCCCACGGCACACCCCTTGCACGGACGTATTTTGTCAAATTACGCGACCCAAACCCTACCTTAACTTTTCCTAACGTAACAGCATACGTACACTAACGGGGGTACAGACTACGCGAACGTACGCACTGACTATAGGCATGGAATAATAGGTCGTACCAAATCAGACTCCCATTCCACCGCAATTTTCAGTATGTACAAGGTGGAAGTCTTAATGTACAGTAGAGTATGGTTGTCTAAAGTTAGTGCGTGAATACAATGAGTATCTTCTATTGGATCCACATTTTTATTGCGATTGGAGATTCAAATGCAGCACAATTGGATCTAAGTATACAGTCCATAATTTCAAAGTTTAAAAAATAATTTCAGCAGGTTAAAACTGGGCTTTAGTTTTAGAATTACTTAAACCAAGTTAAGTTACTTTAAGCACAATGTACAGTATACTATATACGTGTCCAGGCTTCTGCACTGTTTCCCCTTTACTGAAAAGTTATGGTACTGTAGGCCCTAGGTATCGGAAGTCTGTCCATACGAGGGGATTGGTAGCAGATCAAAGAATCCAGTCCTTAATGATTCTTATCGATTATTAACCATTGCGGTGTATAAGAGTGAATACTTATTAAACAGGGTTGTCGACTCTCCTGGAATATCTTGGAGACTCCCAAAATCCAGGCATTTCTCCCAGTATCCCGGAAGAGTCAAAAAATCTCCCACAATGGGCTTGAGGCTGTGAGTTTATGCAACGGACGGTCCCTGTATATAAGTACTTTAATTCCTAGTGTCCCACGATGATGACATCTTTTGCATCATCAAGCCCAGGCATTTTTCCCAGTCACCTTAAAAATAGTAATATTGATGGGCAGGGGTGGGTCTTCAGCGCGCAATTTACATAAATCGCATCATTAAGCCATGTCAACATCTCTTTCTTCTCTCAGAGATGGAAAGTCGACAACCCTGATGTAAAAGTAGTCTTAACTAATTTTACTAATATAGGCCTGGATTTCTTGATACAAGCGTAGTTTTAGGTGCAAAGCTACTCTTTAAAGACCGCATTTACGCAATTTACGTAATGTATAGTTATGTAGATAGCATAGAAGAGTTACTACACATGTGTAGTAGCTCTGCACCTAAATCTACGCTCGTATCAAGAAAATTTTGCAAGTGAGAATCCAGGCCGACTGATGTATATTTGATGAAGAAGACCTATTTTTTCATGTAATGTAATGATCGTGTTGTAGGTATGGTTAGTAATGTAGGTAATGCTCATGGATATTTCCAAAGTGATTTGACTGTTATAGAGCCTATAAAGGGACTACATGAAGGTGATTTTTGTTAACAGCAGAAAATGATCACCATAGTTCATTAAAAATTAAATAGATTTTACATTTTAATACAGGCAAGGGATATACTATACAGGACACTTGGGCATTTTTTTTCCAATTAAGGTTAATTAGGATATATATTTGATACACCTTTTTTTTCCTTCTGTGTTTTTCTATAACACGCTTCACAAATGATGGAAGGGAAGACTTAATAATCATTTTAATGATTGTCCTTTAAAAAAAATACCAAAAATTGTAATTAAGGTTTTTGCAGAGAGTAAATATTGATGTCTGGGGGTATAGTGGATGCCGGGGGTATGGCTGCTAAGAGCCAGGGGTAAACTGGCAATGGGAATACATGGGAATGTTCCTGGGAAACCGATGACCTTTGGAGGCCCTCTCTTTTGTTAAACCAGGATATTGACCATAGTGGGTGGGGTCACTAGAATGATCTTTGAGTAAGGTGGTGGTCAATGGGTTGTTCACTGTATTAGGTGGTTGTTAATAGGATGCTTTCTGTATTTGGTGGTGTTCACTAGGATGCTCTCTGTATTTGTGGTTGTTAATAGGATGCTTTCTGTATTTGGCAGTCTTCACTAGGATGGTCTCTCTATTTGCTAGTCTTCACTAGGATGGTCTCTCTATTTGGCAGTCTTCACTAGGATGCTCTCTCTATTGGTTGGTGGTCACTAGGAGGATCTCTGCATTACATAGTGGTCACTATAAATTTATTATATTATGAAATAGTACTGAGTATATGTTATATTTAATTGTAATCTTTTATATAACACATGTTCTTGTATTTGATTGGCTACACATAACCCGTCCACATTATATATTATCACTGTTCTTTCTAAAAAATTTTAATCTGCTATAATCCTTATAATTTACTTTTTTTCAGTCTATAGTTAATCCAAACCACATGTGGCCTCTTACAGATTTTTTTCAAGGAACACTTTAAGTTCCAAAATTGCCCCTGCTAAAAGGCCTGAGGTTTAGGGGGCCCAGTAAACTCACCTCCCCCTATTCTCATCTTTAGCCCAACCAGCTTCATTAAAGCAGCGCTGTGAGGAAAGAAACCCACAGTACTGCTGAATTAACAGCTGCTCTTCTAAACAAAATCTAGCTGACCATAGGCTGTATTCTGACTCTCTATAAGCGCTCAATTTACATTCTTGAAACAAGTCAGCTTTTTGTTTACTTTATCTTTTCCTCTGTTTTTATTTATTTATTTATTTTACTAATCTGATTGGTTGAGGAAACATACTGTACCTTCTTCCATTGGCCTTTGATAGTGTCAATTAAAATTTTAAACCACTCAACCACTACTGTACTTAGAATCGGTTCGTGTTAGGCTTTTACATGGGCTACCTTCATTCCAGATTGTAATTACAATAAAAGGTAGCCCAAGTAAGAGCATAGATAAGCCAAGAAGTCTCTTACGCTCAAAGATTCCTGTTTGGTTCAAAAAGAATTTGACACCTTCATGGACCAATGGAGAAAGGACCAGAATGTTTTCTCAGCCAAACAAATAAATGCAAAAAAAAAGAGGTAAAGATTAACAATTAACAAATAGCTTCCTGTCAGAAGATTGTTATAACAATGTAAATTCAGAGCTTACAGAGGAACAGGATACAGCCTTTGATTGATAAAATGTCCTATTATTCACGAATAGTCACAGATATTAGTCACTAAGCCCCTAATAAAGATCTCTATTTTTCCTCAATTGCTCTGAAAGACCCCTCATAATATGGCTACTTTCAAACTTCCAGTCATTTCCTCACGCATGACTTTGACTCTTAAGGAAATCCCGTCCATGCGAGGGAGAGTAGTCACAACGTCAACGACAATGATTCAGAACTACGGACGGAAGGGGACAAGTCATTTGCATAAGTCCCCTTTACATGTACCATCGGCTCATGCGCATCCCAGATGTTACGCGTCGGAAGGGCTTCCGTACAGAACATTGTTCCGTATGGAAGAAATTCCGTAAAAGGGGCTAGCAATATTTCCACAAGTATTGGTCCCCATAGCGAATGGCCCTATTTCGAAAGGGCCATTCACTCCCAGGCAGTTTCAAACTGGCTGGGAAATTGATTGCTTATGCCTCGATGAGGCATAGCAATCGATCCCCGGAGCACTGAACACCGGAGCACCGTTTCACCCAACCCGCTCCCTAACCCAAACCCTTAGTCTCCTTAATTAACCCCTCCCCCCCGCAGCCTAACCCTAAGTCTCTCCCCACGCAGCCTAACCCCAAGTCCCTCCTACAGCCTAAACCTAAGTCCACCCATGCTTTAATTACTGGTCTCCATTCATATGTAAGTTGCTCGGAGATCTGAATCAGGTCCAATGTCTTGATTTGTATGACCCAACCTCTG
>WWET01004152.1:71372-84706 GCA_011038615.1 Limnodynastes dumerilii
TATATAAAATATTACTATATATGAAATCTTTGACAACAGCACATTACTCCAGCAGACATTTCTAAACATAAGTATTACATTTAAAGTCTAAGGACAAGATTCACAAGTACGTGTTTTGGTAAGTTACGTGCCGATTTCATTAAGTAGATTGCGCACATGTGGTCTTAAAAGACCGCATGTATGCAATCTACGTGACAAAACGTTTACTACAGTTGCACATTAGCGCAGCACTTAGAAATCGGCATGTAACTTACCAACACGCGGAATTGTGAATCCGCCCCTTTGTTCGTAGTTACACTGATGGTACGTACATATAGGCGATTTTACGTCATGGGCTAGAATACTTAGCTTAGGATCTGGCCCGACATGTGGCAGGAGCAAATACTTTCATGTAAACAGCGCTTGGCTCTGGATCGGGTGCATCTGCTTTGGCCATTACTGTACATTGACAACGTGTCTCCATTCCTTCCCTCTCACAACAACACAACAAAAACGGGACGCGATTTCTGGGCATGTGCAGGGTAAAATCCACACTTACTTCTGCATCGGCCCAGTGGCAGATATACTGTACTGTAAGTGTGTGAGCTGTGGAGGTGAGTTTTGTCAGCATTCTTCATGCATAGTTTTCTTCTTAAGACGGATACTACGCATGGTTAAAGTAGCCCTACGCCATTCGTCAGTGCCATAATGTACCTAATAACGGGGGGCAGGATGGGGTCTACACGAGGGGCAGATCTGGCCGCATATACCTCACTCTTACCTGTGAATATACATCCCTGCATGCAAAGAACACAATAACGACTCTCCTGCAATCACCAGGGTTTATCCCAGGAGTAACTTTCCTCTTATTTTCCATCTCTGAATCTGGTTCAATGGCCGGATCCAGAGCTTCATACCCTTTATGTTACAACGCGTAGCGTTATCATAATTACTATGCACCCCCCAGGCGCTCCTCCCGCTCATACGTACTTTTGCCATTTTACGCTTTCCAAACCCCACCGTAACTTTTTAAAGCGTAACTCCTGTCGACCGTAATGGCTGCATGTATTTACACGCCTAAACACGCCCATACTGTACGATTTAAATGCCCCACCCCGCCTCCAAAGTGTAATTATGGGTGTGGTATGGCTGCTACGCCGCCCTTGGTTCGTACGTACAGTGTTAGTGCCCTTACATCTGCCGCACACATGCGCAATACTGCAAAATAGCATAAATACGCTAGCTCTGGATCTGGCCTAATGTGCCTAACATTGGTCCGATTAGGATTAAAGTCTAAATTCCATGAATAAAATCATATAACATTTATCCAAAGTCCAAATGCCCTCAACTTCCCTCTCAACCTTAGGGTGTCTTACACTTGAGTTAAGTTACAGTCTTGCGCCTATATTCTGCCTATATTCATTGTAAAAAAGAAGAGCAAGAATACAGATGGCTTATGCCGCACACCGAATCAGGCAAGTTAAGTGTAACTTACATTTTCAGAAAGTGCTTCATAACACATTGGTTTATTTTCCTCACTACATCTGGTGAATTGCTATAACCCATTAAACTACTGAAGGCAACATAAACAACATTTACTATTTCTCAATATATGTTTGTTCTTTCTCTCCTATGGAGGGATTTCATTCCGTTGTTGTTTTTCTCCAAGGGTATATGCTTGCTTTATTTATGCTTTTGTCATTTTCTAAAATGCTTTTGGCAGCGAGAACACTTTGCAATTAATATCTCTGCTGGAGCAATCCTAAAATCACACAGTCTTCAAGCAATCAGACATTAACTTATCCGCTTAAGAAAAGAACTAAAAATTTATAGTGACCTAGTTGGGTTTTAATAGTGCAGTATAGTTCTCACAGATAAGCTCTTTCTATTCAGGGCATCCAGCAACACAGCGTTAGGGAACATACACAAACTTACCACAATACACAACTGATGCTCCTCATTAAAGCCTGACAGTTAAAGTATATTATGGTAAATAGGTAATATTAGTTTAGCAGCAGTTTTCATGCTAATTTATGCATTCCTGTATAATTAAACCACAATATGGGAGTGGATGGGATTAATTGCACACAATGGACCTGATCCAGACTTTAAGTGCAGGAAACATCCGGAGCTGTTACAGCCACTACAGCAACAATAACACATTCAACAATGATACAGATAACAGCACAATGTCAGCTGTATAATGGCCTAAATCATTAAAAGAAGCAGAGAAAACCAAAGAAGTATGATTACCTTGTTCCAGCTCCTCCCCGCGACCACTTTCTCCTCCCCCTGTCCACACTTTCTCCTCCCCCTGTCCACTCTTTCTCTTCTGTCCATCCACACTCTCTCTTCCACTCTATCCATGCTCTTTTCTCTGCTCTGATCCTCTGTCCAAGCTCACCCCTCTCCTCTGTCCCTGCTCTCTCCTCTGCTCTGTACATGCTTTCTCCTTTGCTCTGTCCCGAAAGTCATCTGCTCTGTCCCCACTCTCTCCTCTGCTGTGTCCCCACTCTCTCCTCTGCTCTGTCCCCACTGTCTCCTTGCTCTGTCCCTGCTCTCTCCTCCCTTCTGTCCATTCTCTCTCTTGTTCCGTCTCTGCTCTCTCCTCTGCTCTGTCCTTGCTGTCTTCTCCACTCTTTCTCGTCCCCCTTCTCTCCTCTGCTCTGTCCCCTTTCTCTCCTCTGCTCTGTCCCCACTCTCTCCTCCGCTCTGTCCCCACTCTCTCCTCTGCTCTGTCCCCACTCTCTCTTCCACCCTGTCCACACTCTTTGTTCTGCCCAGACCATGCTTTCACCTCCACTCTGTCTGGTCTATGCTTTCTCCAGTTGACACTTTAGTGCCAGCCAGTTAGCTGCCAGCGCTATGAAAGTTGCACTCACATACTACAGTCAGTAGCAACTCTGGATAGTCCATACTGAGAATGAGAACTCTTTTGAAACGTGCAAACGGTGTATAGGCGGGGAGCTGTAATGCCGCTGCTCATACAGGTTTGTATATTTAAAATACATTTTCAAATAATTCATTTAAATTGACTTCCTGTATGTGTTGTGTAATTATAATGGAGGTTTTAAATAACATTAAAATTATTCACATCTTTTAATCAAAAATAAAAAACAAAGCCATAAAAATGTCAATATTTATATAAAAAAATGTCTTCGCAAAACGTGCGGCAATACACTGCTTTGCATTCATGAAAATTGTAATGTATGCACTGAGTCTTTAATAGGACTGTTTAATAATTGTTATATCTGCAGGGCTGCATTGTAACTATGTACATACACTTTCATCCATTAAAGAACCCCATTTACAGGGATTCCGCACTGCGCACTTGCCAATGGGAGGGGTGACGAAAGTTCATGCCCCACCCTTCACCCAGACTCAAGCCCCACTCACCCTTCACCCAGACTCAAGCCCCACTCACCCTTCACCCAGACTCAAGCCCCACCCACCCTTCACTCAAAGCCAATATCAGTATTGTGATTAACTACAGCCTTGTAACGTACAGCATGGTAACACACTATGGGCCAGATCCTGATCCAGATCTGGACGTCAGGGGACTTACGCAAGTCATTTGTATAAGTCCCCTGTCTGGGAAGATCTGCACATGTGCGCGCCAGATGTTCCCCGTGCAAACGTCCTTAGCTTCTTTACGTACATCAGTACTTACAAGGAAAGGGCAGACCCTTACATACGATGGTCATATAGGTGCGGATAGCCATGTTAATGAAGGGTCCGGGGCGGGGGAAGCCCCGTTACGCCCATGGTCTGCGGCCATACGGCCATAGTCTGGACAAGTGTTCGGCAGGGTGTGCAGGGGGCATACACCCCCCACTACAGCTGCGGTACTACGGGCCCCTGACGCAGGTAAAGCATACGGGGGTCTGGATCTACCCCTATATAACAAAACAACAGCCTCTCACGTTCCACAAACACGACAATGTTTAATGGCAATATTTCCAATGACCAGAACTCAATGCAATAGATCACAGACTGTATTCACTTCATGAATGTGCATTCTATGGAATTTCAGCCTTCAGGATATTTATGGGAACATAAATAATGAGTGGAATAATGTTTTGTCCCCTATTCCCCACTAGGACCACATCTAAAGATTTTCTAAATGTATTGGGTGCTTTATATATATTTTAATGAATGGAGTTTAAACTACTTACTTGATCTTTTAGGGTTAATTTTAAATGGAAACATAGGGGCTGATTCAGAGATGCGATTGCGAAAAGATCGCAAATATACGCACCTTAGCTAAGATCTTAGCAGGTTCCAGCCCACTGCAAAACCAGACACTCCCCTTGCAAACCGCGGTGGATCTTAAACTTAGACCACCATTGAATTGCCTTAACTATACGCTGTCATTTGGGATCTTAACTGACGTGGGAGCGTTCATTTAAGATCCTAAGTGTCAGTCCTCGCCCACTTTCCCTCATTTCCCTGCCTCCCCCCGCCCATTTCCATGCAAATCCTTAAGATCTTAAAGATTCGCAGCACTTAAGATCTTAAGTGCTTGCGTGCGATTCAGACCTACGATCTTAGCGAATTTACGCTCCTAAGCGCTACGTACATGGCGTTGCACTATTACTACGCATGCGCAGTTTTGCGAATTTTCTAAGATCTTAAATATACGCACCTAAGTGCCGTGGAAATCGCATCTCTGAATCAGCCCCATAATGCATAAACCCCTAGCTATGTGTCATTTAAATAGACTTTGTTACCTGTACGTTTCAGATTTGCTATTATTTATTCAATATATTGCTTAGTCAAATAAAAATTCAACCCCGCCAGCAGCAGCAGCATGTAAAAATAGATGTCAGCGGGTGAAACACATCTCCAACAATAGTCTGAGATCTTACAGTTTGCATACAAATTGCTTTCTATATGTATCTTACAGCACATACCACAATATATAAATATATATATATATATCTATGCACATCTATAAATTAATATTACTATTATTCAGTTGATAGCTGATTTGCTTTAGATGAACTTAACCCCTTATTTTTCTAATAGAATCTGCAAATGCACATTATAAAATGTAGAAAAGTTGCGATCTGGTGAGTCCCAGCGACTCCTGAGATTGTTTAACAATGTCAAAGCTGTCATTCAATTGCTGGATTTATTACAGGTCCTGCTGATGCTGTAGAGACCCAGGAACTTCTAATACCAAACTCTGTTTTTGTTTTTTGGGATTCTCAAAAGCTGCCATGTAATTTGGGCACAAGTTTCTGAAACCAATAAGAAGTGGAATAAAATGTAATGCAATCTTTCCCATTACACAGGAAGAGATATACCTGGAAAGAAATATGTTTAGAGGCAGTGGTGTAAATATCGTGGTACAGTTGCTACAGGGCCCAGAGTAGAGGGGGTGACGTTGGCAGCCGCTTACCCTGAACTCACATAACTCTAAGCAAGCTGTCAGAGGCTGGCAGGTAAAGGCTGGATACATACTGGGGCTTTTTAGAAAGAAAATATTTCCAATCACTCTATCAAAAGACCGTTTCACCAGATATCTTACCAGTGTGCTGTCCAGTGTGCTGTCCAGTGTGTAGATGGTGAGAAATTATATATGATGAGAAGGACAAACTAGTTGTTTGGGGAGAGGAGAATGACAGATGAATTGTGCTCAGCAAACCATGGTTTCAAAAAAGGTTTTGGAAATTGTTTCTAAAACAACATAATCAGATGGCAAGAACTATTCCAGAGGCTATGGATTTCAATAACTTGTACATCTCATGGGTTTTATATCATGAGGAGCAGTTCAAATTCTGTGAAATCCGACAGAGCCGAATTTAGGGGTTCCGAGGCAAACTAAGGTGGGATTCGGTTCCTCCCACCAAACTCCAATCACGAATCGAGGCAAAACACAATTTTTTTTCATTTGGATCTCTGATTTTTTATCCAAAGTTAGGGTTTTTGTTTATATAATTGTCTATATAAGTCAATGTCAGCTGCCATTTTAGTGCTGTTTACAATTATATATATATTTACAGAACACACTGTTAATAATACAGTGTAGCAACACAAACAGGTTAAAATGACAACATTTTGGCTATTTTTTTTATTTTATTCTATACCAAAACCAACACATACAAAACCAAAGCATAACGAAGATTTAAAACCAAAACAAAAACAAAAAAAAACCCTTTCAGAGCGACGCAACTCATGTCCTGTCAGACATCCCGGCGCTACTGACAGTTCTACTGTCATTGGGTCCTATTTATACCCTTGGCCAGCATGAGGCACGTTTCCCATATAAAAGGGTATAAATAGGACCCAATTACAGTTGAACTGTCATTAGCGCCGGGATGTCAGGCTGGCAGAATATAAGTTGTGTTGCTCTGAAAGGAGCAATAGTAAACAAATCTATCCAATCAGCTGGCAATGTGAAAAGACCAGGTTCACATTGCCACCAGTCCCGTGTGAGATCCGGGAAAAACCCTTAATTTTTCCCAGGTCTGAATCCAGAATCATTAGACCCAGGGTGAGAACCTGGTACCTTTCACATTGCCACCCGACCCGGGTCGTTAGTCCCAGGAATTTGACAAAAAACCCGGGTTTTTAGTGGCAATGTAAAAGGTGTATCACTGTCCTTCTGCACCAGCCTACACTAGAGCAGATACCAGAGCAGGAGAGCAGACATTAGCTGAGAGAAGGAGACAGCTTACAAGGTGTTCTCTTCTCCAACATAAATAACATGTCACTAGTACTAGGGACTTATCAGACAGCGTTATAAGGACTCATGTACTGCACTTCAACTGGACCTGCTTCAGAGGCATGACCTGTAACAGAAATGTCCCACTCTCCTTCACATAGAGAAAATACACATGTATGGGAGAAATAATGATAAAATACCTGCACAGTGACCAATCCATAAACCCAGGTAGCAAAATGCATTTTCAAGGATTGACTTTAAAAAAATATGCAACTAAAATGAGCAAATAGCTTTGTGATTGACCCAGGAAATTCCTATGATCCCCATTATATAACGAGGAGAGATTTTTGTGCCTGTGTGAAATGAAAGTCCTTCACTTGATCTGCATAGCTTACATTTAGACAAGGTTGAACTTGTGTGTATTTGAGAATCAGTGAAGAATATGAGCTGTGCTCTGAAGCCTGAACATTGTTATTCTCCATTAAGACAAGGATTAAATGAGCCTTGGTGTGGAGAGGAGTAAAGGGAGCATTTCTGTACATTCTATCATAATGTCACACTAATTTATAGTCAATAGACTTGTCACCTATGACCCAGACTTCCTCTATGGTGTAAGGTAATGGAAAAATTATGCACAAAGATCTATGAATAATGTTCCAAGGGGGTCATTACTAGTGTGAAAGGGCCAGATCTCTTTTATATTTTTATAAATGTTACTCTACAGACTCTCAAGACGGCCTCTTATAAGGAGTTGTCCAAACAAGTAGATAACATTGGGGTATATTCAACGCAGCAGAGTCTCCAATCATTGTAGCAGATATAGACCTCCTTCCTCCACCGATGGCAGCGATGACGAAGTTAAGATGTCAGTCTGTCATGAGATCCTAAATCCCACTCTCCTTGCACCCAAGTGATTTCCGAGAGCTTACCCCTACCTCATTTTTTTATGTGGGGACAATATGGAAGTTAGGATCACATATAAGGGCATTTCTCCCCTCTCGTGCCAAGCGTACCTTGCCGCCCCGTCATCAGAAAGCATTCCATCACGCAGGATACTGTATGTCAGGTCCAGTTATGTGATGGGAACGCGGAGTATACTCATGTGCAAAATCAAAAATGTTCTGGTTTCCTCCACGCAAATAATGGAAACCAGCCCTTTCCATAAGTCTGGATCTGGACTCACAGTCACACAGTTTATTTATTTAGTAGCTTATTTAGGCTATCTACCTACCGTTTCTGTACGTAGATTGGGTTATCTACATACAGAAATAGTACGTAGATAGCATAAATAAGCTATGCATGCGTAATAGCTCAAATCTTAAAACAACGTACGTAAGAGGAAAACTACGTGACTATGAATCCAGACCCTGGTCCTTTAATACTTAATGTATTCAAGACATGTTTTAGGCAAAAGTACAGGACATTAAAAAAGACAAAAATATTAAATTACAAACTTATTCATGTCCTGTAAATAAACACAGACTTAGATTGATTTGCCTGTGATCACAGTTTTAGTTCTTCTTTTTTATTCTAGATGATCAGCATTGTTTGTTGTTTGTCACCTATGTAGAGGTTCGTGAACCTTTCTATCATATCAGAACAGAGTTGTATAATTGTCCCTATGATACTCTTTAACTAACGCTTCAATACTAAACCTCTACAGAAGAGTTTGCTCTTCACGGGCCTGATTCAGAGATACGATTTCCATGGCACTTAAGAGCGTATATTTAAGATCCTAGAAAATTTGCAAAACTGCGCATGCGTAGTAATAGTGCAACGCCGTCTGCGTAGCGGTTAGGAGCGTAAATTCGCTAAGAGCGTAAGTTTGAATCGCACGCAAGCACTTAAGATCTTAAGTGCAGCGAATCTTTAAGATCTTAAGGATTTGCATGGAAAGGGGCGGGGGGAGGCAGGGAAATGAGAGAAAGTGGGCGAGGACTGACACTTAGGATCTTAAATGAACGCTACCACGTCACTTAAGATCCCAAATGACAGCGTATAGTTAAATTGCACGCAAGCACTTAAGATCTTAAGTGCTGCGAATCTTTAAGATCTTAAGGATTTGCATGGAAATGGGCGGGGGGAGGCAGGGAAATGAGGGAAAGTGGGCGCGGGCTGACACTTAGGATCTTAAATGAACGCTACCACGTCACTTAAGATCCCAAATGACAGCGTAGAGTTAGGGCTAGTCAATGGTGGTCTAAGTTTAAGATCCACCGCTGTTTGCAAGGGGAGTGACTCTTTATGCAGTGGGCTGGAACCTGCTAAGATCTTAACATTAGATGCGTATATTTGCGATCTTTTCGCAATCGCATCTCTGAATCAGCCCCCACATCTCTAGATGATGGCTATATGAATAACGCCATTGCTCTTGGAAAGAGATCTTGGGCCAGATTTACTAAGCTGCGGGTTTGGAAGAGTGGAAATGTTGCCCATAGAAATCAGATTCCAGCTGACATTCTCCAGTATGTAATTGGAAAGTGAGATCTATAATCTGATTGGTTGCTATGGGCAACATCTCCACTTTTCCAAACCTGCAGCTTAGTAAATATGGCCCCTTGTGTTTTTCTACATGAGTAATTGGCTATTTATAAGCCATTATTATTATTTTTCACAACTAATAAATGTAAACTACTCGTATAGCCAGATAGCCAGGACGGGGTGCCCTTAACTTACCAGGAAACTCACTGAAATCTCAGTTTCAACTTGCAGAAACTTCCCCTCCCTGAGGGATTGATAAATAGACTCCATCAATACCAGGGCCGCCGTCACCAAATGCGGGACCCGGGGCCCAGTTGCGAGGCCCCGCCTCCTGGTGATGTCATTGGTGACGTCACATATGGGTGGGGTCCAACAGACACGCTTTAACAGTGGAACTTCCCTACGCATTGGGCAGCTACTAAATATCACTGTGCAGCAAGTATCGGTGGTAGGATAGCGCCGATACCTGCTACTACAGGACTAGGTGAGTATCGGCAGTCCCGGCTGCCCACCCTGATGTCCTGGTCCTGGTAAGTACACACAGGTCCAGATCATTGCGGCTTATTCTACTTTTCTGTGTGACTGGATCGTATTTCGCCCATTTTTGCGCACTCATCCAGGCTTCCTAGTTTGCTGGATTGCAGTTACAAGGGGTGTGGCTTGGTATTGCAGAGTACGGTATAAGTGTGCTCTACGGACTGTGTTTCGATCCAAACCATTGTCATTTTACCTTTGCACAAGTCTGAACACTTAAGGTAATGTATGGTTCTAGGAAGTCCTTCTGTGTGAGGGGCTGGTTAGCAGTCTGTGTGTTTAGCGGGGCTCCCATAGCAAATTACCGTGTACTCTGCTTTTGGATTTTTAAATGCAGAGAAATGTACTCTTTGGATCCTGTCCCCAGTGGTAAGTCCCAGTGGAAGTGGAACGTCAGAAACTCATTTTACACACCAGTCCAGTGATCTTCAGCCTTCTCTTCTCTGTTACTGCAGTATGAGGCGCATGTCATCAGAAGGAATATATAGATCTTAGGTCTGCAGTTTCAGACCATGTGTGGCAGGGGAGATAAGGACAGAAAAGAGTGGGGGTACACGGGCTGTTCTGCACACTGCAAGTCTGTATGACTGAAATGCCAGCATTGCAGTCATATAAACTCATCAATGATCTGCCGGCAATACTTACGGTGTCCTGCAGTTTAATATAGACTGGAAGATCACTGATGAGTATTACATGATGCCCCCCTTCTTCCCCCTGGATGGTGACCCCTTCACATTTAAGGGGTAAATGGGGCAATTGTTGGAGAAGGCAGTGATTTCTCCACCATGTGGCTTTGCTGATTGCTTCACAGAAAAGACACAGACAAAAACAATTGGCTCCTTTTCAACTTACTAAATAGACCCTCAATGAATAAATCTTCACGTTGTTTACCTTAATTAAACATACAGCATGAAAAGGCGCTTGGTAGTAAACACATTTCTAGTTTCTATGGGAGTTATCAAACATGATTTTGGCAGAGAAATTGAAATTGTCTTCTTTTAAGACTGTGATACAGAGGATTGGCACCATATAGCAACAGAAATCCCTTTGATCGACTTACTAAACTGATGTGTCAGAGTAAGAAGAGTCGCTCAACAATACAGTTAAAACCCCTCATTTACTCTAGAGTCTATTGCTGAAACAGCTCTTATCTAAACAGATCACAGCAAGCAATTCTTAGATAACAAGTTTCATTATTTCTTAGTGGAGCAGACTAAGCAGTAATACCAGGATGAGCTCTTGCTGAAATGATTTAATTAGGTCCTGGCTTAACAGGACAGAACATTTAAAAATGAATAAATAGCCAAATTGTCAAGACAGAAGAGTTAGGAACAGACTTTCTTTGTTTCTTTGAGCTTGTTTGGATGTGTGTCTACAGCAGATCTCCGACAGTGGATTACAGATCCTGTGATCACATTTCTGAACACTGAGAAACCTGGGTCCGGATTCAGTTACGTAGTTTTCGTCTTATGTACGTGGTTTTAAGAATTGAGCTACTGTGCTACGCATGTGTAGTAGCTTATTTATGCTATCTACGTACCATTTCTGTTGTCGATTGCGTAAGTGCGGTCTTTAGAATGAAAAATAAATAAAATTCAGTTTTTATAACTCTTAAACTCTCTGAGCCCGAGCCTCGTGGTGCGACGCTAATTCTGCAAATTTTGATGGATTAAAATCAGTAAATTTTTGGTACCGTAAATGACGGGAAAGAGCGCACTGCAAGCTTTTTCCCGTCATCGCAGCTAATTGAATCAGGCCCTTTCTGTGGTGGCAACTAGTATGACCATCTTGTATGTGACAGCCCTTGAAGAGCCAGAATTGGGAATAACTGAATAAAACAGTCACTCCCCTTGCAAACAGCGGCAGATCTTAAAGTTAGACCAGCATTGACCAACCCTAACTCTACGCTGTCATTTGAGATCTTAAGTGAATTAGTTGCGGTTATTTAAGATCCTAAGTGTCTGCTCGCGCCCACTTTCCCTCGTCTCAATGCCTTCCCCCGCCCATATCTATGCAAATCCTTCGGGTCCTAGATTTGCGCAGCACTTCGGATCTTAAGTGCTTGCAATCGATTCACAGGTCCGCGCTTACCAAATTTAGGATCCTAACCTCTACGTAGATACCGAATTTAGGATCCTAACCTCTTCGTAGACGGCGTTGCACTATTACTGCGCATGCGCAATGATGCGAATTTCAGATCCTCCTAAATATAAGCACCATAACGACGATAATATCGTATCTCTGAATCAGGCCCTAAGTCATTTTGATTTAATATGTGAAACATTTACGTTATCGGACATCTTTGACTATGATGTTTGCTGTCTCGTCTGGAGATTTTATTTTCTGTCTTATATCTAGTAAACAACTTTGCTTTTAAAATATAAAATCAATGGGGTAGATCCAGAACTAAACACGCTAGTGTATTTACACTAGCTGCTGACGTAAAAACGCTATTTTTTATGTAGTGCACATGCGCGCGCAGATGTTACGCCACGTAATTCTGAACGTACGTACCTGCCTCGTATCAACGGCGTAACTACGAATGAACGGGCGTGACATCCATAGCACACCCGTAATTACACTTCGGAGGCATTTTAATCGTACCGTATGGGCGCGCTTAGGTACTTACGTATGTGAAGCCTTTACGTACGTCAGTAGTTACACTTTGAAAAGATAAGGTAGGGTTTGGCGTAAAACAGCGTAAAACAGAAAGAGTACGTGCGCTCGAGGGGAGTGCCTAGAAAATACGCTAGCGTGAATACACTACACGATGAAACGTAGGTTTGGATTTGGCCCTATATCTTTCAGCAGAATGGTTCAAAATATGGGAGTATTGGTAGTAGGAATGTATTGTGGGCTACACCTGCGTTTAATGTATTTCTTATTCTTGTTCTAATAGATGTTTTTTATGATAATTGTCGATATTAAAAGGTAACATTAAAAGGTAACATTGTTCATGCGGTAAAAACCTGTTTGATTGAACCTTTGCACTTTGGTTCCTTTCTGTTTTGCATCTAATGAATGATCTGATTGTGGAGTTTTTATGAATAAACCTATTGCACAATGAAGCACCCTCTGGCAATACTTTATATATTAGCTTTATATAAAATATTGCCATTATTGTGTCAAAATTTTGCAAAAAAACAAAAAAATTTCCAATCCATTGTCCAACCACTATAATATGTAGTATTCTGTGATAGATTATAAAGACACAGGAAAAGACTGAGCTCAGTCATGTGGAACTATAGCACCAAGCTGCTGTCACTGCATTTAAAGAAAGATCTCTGTTGTTTCTATGTTTCAGCTTGATAAACAACAACCAATTGAAGTTTAGCATATCTACCATATGTTACCTTGCAGCTATAAAATATTATAGTTCTGAGTTACAGCTGCTGAGTGTAACTTGCTCTACTTAGGAATCAAACATTACAAATGGATGCAACAGAATATGTTTTATCTAGAATACAGAACGCAGAAAGCGCAACAAAAACAAAACAATAACAATTATTTTAAAACATTTCAAAATTTGTAAATTTCAAAATAAAAATAGATTCCAATAAAAGTGGTGTACATAATGGCGTAACTACCATGTGTCCAGCTCCCCCCAGTATCCCTCATCAGGTGTCCAACCCCCCAGTATCCCTCATCATGTGTCCAGTCCCCCCAGTAT
>WWET01004152.1:85034-97369 GCA_011038615.1 Limnodynastes dumerilii
CATCAGCTGCACCCACAGACTGCTTAGTGTGACAAGCATGTATTATAAAATGATATGACAGTTATAATGACCCAGTAAGTATCTCATTGATATACGTACAACACAGACACATACTAGTGACCACCATACAAAGATTATGTATGCAATAGAAACGACATCTTAATTACTGACACACATTACAGACTGCGTCTTAGCAACTGCCATACAATACACATTTTCTTGCCCCTGTATGCCTCCACCCATCCTCTCTTGCCCCTTTATGCCTCCAGCCATCTTCTCTTGCCATCCTGTGTGCCTTTTATATGTCTGCCATCCATTTCTGCCCCTTATTTGTACCCAGATATCAATTTCTGCCTCTTGTATGTGCGCAACCACACGTTTTTTCTCCATAAATATGCCCCAAGCCTCCCACTCCAGGTCTATTGTATATGTGTCTACTCTCAACTTCCCCAGTATTCCTCAGCATGCGTCCAGCTCCCACAGTATCCCTCATGTGTCCAGTCCCCCCCAGTATCCCTCAGTATGTCAGTCTCTGCCCCTTCCCAGCCTGGTTGCAATATTGAACTTACCTTTGCTGTCCCTCCGGCGGTCCCTGCGTCTGTGTCAGGCTCTCCCCGCAGCTGTGCCTCTGGCTCTCTCCCTCGCGTTGCATAAAGAAGTTGCGAGACCTAAATTGTCCGGAGCCATTGTATGTGATCTGCATATCATTTCGATACGCAGATCACGTACAATAGCTACTACGCATGCGCAGTAGCTATCGTTCAATGAATTACGGCTGTCTGTGGAAGCGCGCGCCGCGGGGAGACAGCCAGAGGCAGAGCTGCGGGGCAGAGAGCCTGACACAGCCGCAGGGACCGCCGGAGGGACAGTAAAGGTAAGTTCACTCGAGAATAAGCTGAGGGGGGCATAAAAAATGTGCTGAAAAACTCGGCTTATACACAAGTATATACGGTGTATATATATATATAAAGTTTCAGAGAACACTGTATCCTTGTAAAAAACTATTCATACCAGCATTATTATGTGATAAGCTTTGTCTAAGCATATTCAGGATCTTTAAGGCTAGTTTTTAGAATAGCTTTAGTCATTTCCAATGAATGGATGTGTGCATAGAATTAATTCCTTTCTTCTACTTTTGCCCTGATTCATATTAAAGCAAAATATAATTGTCATCTACATCCTCCTGCAATGTTTTAAATAGATTTGAGTTTTCCATGATTTTGGACCATATTTCAATGATTTTTTGCCATCTGTTATTTCTTTCGGGTCTGATCCAGATTTCCGCACATCTCCCCTGTCACTCGCCTCTCTCGTGTGCAGATCTGGACACCCTGTATGGATCTTCTATCTTAAGGAACTGAGTTCCGTGCACTAGGAGATCCATAGTGTAACATTTGGCGCACACATGCACAGATTACTATTTAGTGGACTTACGCTAGAGGCTTACATAATTCCCCTAAATTTACTAAATAAGGATCAGACCCCTTGTCTTTGTATTTTCAAGTGATCATTTGGGAATTAAGCAATTGACAGGTAAACAGTACATTTTGGGTGCAGTTATGCTGTGTGGTTTTTCTGCCAATTATTATGCAACTCATACAATAAACAATATTTTTAACCATGTCAAACAACATCTGATCATTGGATTGGATTTTTGGAACCAGATCATTATTACAATCAATGATGTCCTGATGTTAGCTGTTTTCTAAAGGGTTCTTTTAACACTTCCTGTTTTATTTTCGGATTGTAAATATTTTAATTGTGACTGAAGAACAGGGTGAAAGGAGAGAAAACACAGATCTGCACAGACCTCCCAGTCAGTTGAGTGTAGTCATTCTTTAATGATATGGGACTGTATTCACACTTAGGATAGAAATTGCGTACTTGGCTAAAAATACGCATCACAATTATAGACAAGTGTGATTCAAGGACACCCACACACTCATTCGTGTTTTCCCGTGTGTGAGTATGCCGTACATAGAAATAGGAAAGTACCTAGGATATGAATTGTGCATGAATTTGTGTACTTATTTTTAGTAGAGATTCAGCCAAACGTTTAGCAACTCAGACATTACTGTTTTACTTTAATTAGTTTATTAACTAGCATGCCATTGTATTTATGGACTATCATTTCATTCTTTGAAAAAGTGACAATAGAAGCCAAAAAAAGCCAAAAAACTAAAACGTAAGAAAGAGTAAAAAAAAAAGATATCCAAACCAAAAATATAATTCTGCTAAAAGGATTTGCTGGGCTTGATGGCTTTTACAATTTTCAATAAAATGATTAAAAAAAAAAAATAAAGAAACATTTTTACAAATTCAGTATAAATTACCAAACAACAGAAATGACGCAATACTGGATTAAGTAAATCGAATATTTAAAAAAACAAAAATAAATGGTAACAATGGGGTAAATCCAGACCTATGGGCTTGTTACTTGAACGTACTTTGGCTGTTTTACGCTTTCCAAACCCTACCTTCACTTTTCATAGCGTAAGTACTGACGTATATAATGGATTTACGTCCATGACGGCCAAACCCGGCCCATACTGTCCAATTAAAATGTGTCGTATTAATACCCCGCCCCTTTGTTCATAGTTACGCTGACGGTACATACATTAGGAGTTGCGTGGCGTAACATCTGCCGCGCGCATGCACAGTACATACAAATGGGTGAAATGACGTCATCGGTTAGCGTAAATACGCCAGTGTACGTAGCTTAGGATCTGGCCCAATATTCCTATATTGAAAATAAACACAAACAAGTGAAATAAAAAGCACTGACACTGTTGAAAGTGTTTTATGAAATAGCATAAACCCATAGCTATAAGTAGATTGATTATAATTACGCAGCAGCCGATGGCAGTGTGTATGGACGCATGGACTTTCATATTGTAGGATAGGCTTCAGCAACTTACGAGTGGTCGAGGGCGACCTTTACTTTTTTTCGTGCGTATGTTTTACTAAGCAAGTCGCTCCTGCTTATGAATCAGGCGTAACTTGTTGGCACGCCCATAATGTTCATTAGTAGTTCATGTGGAGCTCATTTGCAGTAAATGTCCTAACGATCTAGCCACACATGTGGGACTTGTCCTGTGCCGATGCGTGCAGACATCCGTGTGTGTGAATCAGTCGGCTAGGTTTTATGTGCGTATATTTGGGTTCTGGGCATGCTTGATTTTTCTGCTGTGCATTACTGAAGAGAACTTCATCGCGGACTTTCAGGGAATATCCAGGAAACTCCCAAAATTCGGGCACTTCTCCCAGTATCCCGTGAGAGCCGGCAAATCTTCCACACTAGGTTTGAGGTCGGGTTTCATGCAAACCATGGCCTCAGTTCTGCCCCCCTGCCTGGCAACACTGCAATCCTAATGCTCGGGATTAGCCAGGATGTGACACCATTTTATGTTTATGTTAAACCACTTGCACTACACACAGGTGGGGGGCTGATACTACACGTCCTATTACTGATGTGTATTGTTCATGCTGCAAATGCTACTATAGCTATGTAACTAATGCAGGTGAATTGTTTTGTTGTAAAATATTTTTTAAATACATTAATAAATTTTTTTTTTTTTTAAATACCTTATTTCAATCACATGTCCATTGAAGCACTCGCACTGTATTAGGAAACGTAGCTGCAATGAATTGGGTTGCTTTGTGTCTGTACGCTATGTGCCATAACTAAATGTCATCCAGAGGACCCGTTGTGTGTGTTTGGAAGTAAACGTACTACCCCCACAATTACAGCCACGCAATGTGCTAGGATCTGAATACGGGGCCAGTGTGTACCCAGGTGTAGGCCAAATACTGTAGGATGGCTGAAAGATTTGTGCCAGATCCTGATTTCAAATCACTAAGCAAAGTATTGTACAGACAATCGTGTGCTCACATTTTACATGGATGGACTACTGACAGCCAATGACTAACGTAGGTTTTCCAGCATAAGTACGCAGATATTCCTAGAGGTCTGGAAGATAAGCGGTGGGACAGGAGGCCTGTACTGTCAACTGACCAAGAGGTGGATCCTTATGAATCTTCTGCTTGGGGACCTGATAGCATATAAAACGCATCTATCTGCAGCCCAGAGTGATGACTCCAGAAAGCACCTACAATAAGCTTTGATACCAGAAGGCACAATTCATGCATAATTACTGAGTGTTACAACGGCTTAGCACCACAGCATTACATGATACAAGGAAAGAACCAAGCACTTCATAGGGCTGCAGGGACCCACTTGGCACCAGTAAGGCAGGGGTTAAAGTAACAGTTGTTTATATACAGTATACAGCGCTGATGTCATGCATTTGATTCCTGGCCAAGGTCTTATCTGTGTGGAGTTTGTATGTTCTCCCCATGTATGCGTGGGTTTGCTCCGGGTGCTCCAGTTTCCTGATTGTGTTAGAGAACTTAGACTGTAGCTCCAATGGAGCAGGGACTGATGTGAATGTTAAATATTCTCTGCTACATAATCTGATAGCGCTATTAAAAACCTGATAATAAATATATATTAGATTGGCTTACTTAGGGGGCGGCTGGGCTTAGCAAAGGTTAACAAAAGCAGGAGGGGCTTTCTCTTTCACCTGGACCCTCCCATAAAGTAAGTTAAGTTTATACTAACATGTTATTTTTGCTTAGTTCACATGGTGTCTGTTGGTCGTAGCAGTAGGTTTGCAGTTGGTATTGGCGCAAAGGGGAACATAAAGTTAGATAACGGTCTTAGGTACTCAACCCAGGAGGATGCGAGGACACCATTCCCTAGCGGTGTGGTCCCTGAGGTGTGCCACCTTCCAGTTTCTGGGGTGAGCAATGTGGTTGGGTTGTTGTTGGTATGAGCGGTATGTAGGTGCAATGGTTTATATTTAGATATAAGTGTTAAGTAATAGTGTTAAGTTAAGCGCTGAACCCCCAATCTGCTATTTGGGCCACCTATACACAGCTGGATGACCAATCAATAGTCATCAATTCCAATTAGGTCCAATTTAATAAACCATGTTCCCTTTTTAAATGCAGCTATGGTCTCTGCGTGTTTATTTCGTTACGGTGTGCATGGATGACCGGTGTGAGACTGGAGGCTATGCCTTTTCTGGCTGCAAAACCAAAAAGAACTGCATTACCAGCGGGCCGTATACAGGGAAGGATTTACCCGTGTATGGCCAATAATGTATCGCCATTGTACAGATCCAAACAGCCAGTATCAGGGGTAAGATACCGCCGATACCTGCTTCAGTAGAGCCCATGGTAGGTATCTAGGGGCCACATCAGCTCCGGGGCCCGGGACAGTAGGCTGTTCCCCCCCCTGATAATGGCATATCTCCAAAAATGTAGGGTAACATCCCTTTGGCCATGGTGCGGTCTCTCCAACAAGATGTCTTAATGGACTGGATCTAGATTTAAGGAAATATCTGAGTAACGCAAGCTACGAGAGGAAGTCAGCTCTGAATAGGTCCTCCACAGTACCTTATCCTCCGCACCGAAACACAGCGGCCCGATGCTGCATTCCATACGGTAATCAGACAGAGCCATCCCCTGTGTGTATGAGATATGAATGGAGGGTGGGCTTGGTCATTTAAACCATACAGTAAGGGCTTAGTTCAGCCTTTACGTACAATCCTCTCTTCTGGAGATGTGCGCAGAATAGTAAAGGTTTCCCCGGGGTCACAGGGAGACGTAAATCATGAATGCGGAGGCTACGGACAGCATTTATCTGAATACAGCTCTATGGCCCAGATCCAGAATTAGTTATGACAGGGACGCAGCGTGCGCCGGCATTTTAGCGTAAATTAGTGGCTGACCTTTAATTTACTCCTATCTTATTCCGCCACAGAGGAGAGGCGGAGATAAACATTTAAATTAGGGGGCGGGGCGGGGAAGCCCTGTTACGATGCAGACCAAGTCGTAAAAGTTAAGGTAGATTTACTACCAAGAGCGGGGAATGCAGGGGGCGTGCGCTCCCCGCTATGCGATCGTACCTACGGACCCTCGCACACACTGATCTGGCGATCTTCCCCAATGTTCCTGGATGTACCGTGTGCCTGAAATGCAGTTCTACTACTTTTCCTGTAATATATTTTTACCCATTTTTACCTGTGTTACCGCGGCCTCTAGACCCAATAAGACCATGAGTCAGGAAAGAATGTGTACTCTGTATGTAATCTGAATGGACAGATACATCCTGCATGGAAATAAAGACAGCTGTAGCTGACTTCATGAATACCCTCCATTCCATTAGGTACAAAATACTCTGCTCCTCAGTTTCCAACGGCTAGTCACTATGGTAACCACCTTTGTTGAATATTCGTTAAGTCATTTGACCAGGTGAGTGACAGTTGGAGGCTCAGGTGCGGAGTATATTGTACCTAATGGATTGGGTCATGTTGGAGGGTCTGTATTTATTATCTGGCTATAAATAAATCTGCGATATGGTAGGTGAAAATATTGGTTCTCTGAGCGGATGTAACTGAAAAGGAAAAATAAGCAGGTAAAATTAAACAGACCATTGCACAATGTCCTGACATCATGCAAATTCCTGGCTTACCTTCTCACCTCCCGTAGAATCACTACCTCTTGCTCTCTGGAATGTTGTATTCTAATCTCATGAACTAGTCTGTAACTCTGCAATCAAACAGAATTTCTCCAGCTTAGAAAATGAGATATTACTTCTCCTCAGCGGTGCGTGCTGAGCAGCGCTCATTATATGCATTCTCTCAGTGCTACACTGACCGTCCTCACTTAGCATACAAATACTTTGAAAGCTTCCATAACACAAAGTAAGCGCAAATTCTTTGTCTAATGCACTGGCTTTCATCCCTTTAACTAAGGTGAGCAAGATGTTCCGGGCTAAAGCATGTCTGTCGTGGCTTGACAGGCCGCACATAGTTCCGTCACCCTTTCCTGTCAGTTCAAGGGCTCCATGAATAAAGATGAGAGAAAGGCATTTACGGCAATTGTTGTGTGCGCACCTAATAAACTTTCTTATCTCTGTTCTTAGAAGTGACCTAAGAGGTTAACAAAAGTCAAATTAGAATTGCAGAAGCTAGGTCTCAGCTAAATTGCAATCTGGACTGAACGCCCCTGTACGGAGCGGCGGATACCGCGTGGCGCCCTATAAATAAATGATAATAATAATAAGAACGTGCTAAATATCAACTGGATCAGCAGAAGTGTAGCTTGGAGCCAGATGCATAATGGTGAATTAGAGTCATTGGGGTAGCTCCAGAACTACATATATGTGAGTGAATTTACGCTATCCGCTAGCATAAAAGCGCCCATTAGTACTTACTGTGCTTGCGCGCGGCAGATGTTATGATACGTAAGTCAGAGCGTAAGGGCCAGTCACGTATCATCATCGTAACTACATACCAAGGGGCGTATGATATCCATAATTACGCTTCGGAGGCGGGGTGAGGCATTTAAATCGTACAAAGCGTAAAACGTACGACTAAGGGGAGCGCCTAGTAATTACGCTACACTAGTAAACGTAATGGAAACGTAGCTCTGGATCTGGCCCATTAGGCGTTTCTCCAGGCGTATTTCTCTGCACGGTTACTTAAGGTTACTCTTATATGTCTGTGTTGCCGTGTGACTGCATACACATGGTCACATGGTGCATGGTCACATGGTGCATGGTCACATGGTGCATGGTCACATGGTTCCATGGTGGAAGCTCTGGTCCATTCAGTCAGAGGTTATGAATATTACTGAATTACTAAATACAATGGTAAATAAAATGCCTTCCACCATTTCTTTTATACTGTATGTAATTTGGATTATTATATGGCATTGTTATCAAATAAATCCAACAGAGCCAACTAGGAGGTGACAGCAGGTGACAAAGCAAATCTACAATAGTAAAAACAATTGCATGACATCTGACAAGGGTAAGAGAACTAAGCAGTTAATTGAAGATGGACTTATAACATTGAGGACAATTGACTTTGACTGAGTTCTGGTGCTGTCCAGTGAATGAGGAATATATGGAGCATGAGTTAAAGAGGAATCAATTAAATCATGAAAATAAAATGATTTGTTCAATAGTGAATGTGTATGAATGGCTTATTCAGAAGTGCCATTTAATTGATTAATGGCCTCTGGAATGTGCTAGTCCAATACAATAGTGATTAGATAGTAATGAGTTAGATTGATTAAGAAATGAACGTCGGGGGAAATTATTGAAAGATGAAAAAGGATGGAAAGGTAAACTAAATGAATTCATGGGGCAGTAAGGTTTAACAAATATGTTCACAGATTATGATGTGAAGTTACTCAGTCATATGACAGCAAAGTACTTAAAAAAGTGGTGAAATAGTTTCCTGGAGAAGCAGACACCAGGCAAGGGGGACATTAGCAGTGCCATTAATCATTATTATTTGTTACGGAGAACGGGTGCCTTGACCAGGGCACAGAGTTTTACTAGAACCCCTGGTGGGGATAGGCTTGACTGCAGTACACCTGGCAGGTCGCGGCCCCCAGAGGCTAAACACGGAGAAGACTGGGAGCAGAGACGGAAGGAAGCAGCAAAGAGAAGGCGTGAAAACTGAAAGCGGGACAAGAAAAGAGAGCTAAAAGGGACAAGCTCTGACAAACAACACAAAGAGACAGACAGAATGAACTAGGGCGCGCACATACACACAAACACACTCACACAGAAGGCACCACAGGGCTGCCACACATTCACAACCAGAAGAATGGGCTAGACAGGGTCAGGAGGAAGCACTGGGTAATAAGACTGGAAACCACTTGGAGGGAGGCAAGGGTTTACTGGAGCAGAGGCACAGAGATCACAATAAAAATGCACTAGGCAGAGAACAATAGCAGAGCTGGACACAGACTAGAGGACTAGAGCCATAACCAGCATAACCTGCTGGAGCTTAAAAGGTGATTGCTGACTTTTGATTGGCCAGCAGTCCAAAACAGGTGAAATGATTGGCTGGAGTCCTGCCAGCAATCACAGCAGCCAGGAAGCCATAAAAGACAGAGGGAGAAGGGCGGCGTCCACTAAGCAACCGCTGCAGATGTCAGACATGGCAGTCAGTGCATGGTGCAATGGCCTGCAGGATTTCCACAGAGGCACTGGGACAGGACAGCAAACAAATGTAATCATTTACATGCTTAGAGTGGCGGCATGCAACATCATTATTATTATTATTATTATTATTATTTTCTTTAATCATATTTTAATGTTAATAAATATTTATTAATATCTGTATTTTTTTTATTTCATTATTACAAAGCCCTGCATGGAATTTATTGACTAACAAACAAAATCATTGTTAAAATAATTACATTTATGTCAAGTATATTGTTATCTTACACAATGATTTTAAAAAATGCCAAAAAGCTTTCACAATTGTGTACACCATGAACAGTGCTTAGCTATATGAAGGGATCAGTGACCTTCACATCCCTCTGACATGCAGTATGTGTTTTATTTTAGTATATCATTTTTCTGCATATTTTTGAGTTTGTTCTCCTTGCTCCATTTGCTGATAAATAACGTGCGTTCCATGGTATATATTATCTAGTAGCTAGCAATACAAAGAGTTTTGAGTGTCCTATGACCAGACTTTCAATACATAAGTTTATAAGTCTTGTAGAGCCAGCATTTTTCACAGTTTCAATCTGTCCAGATTATTTCTTCTCCAGACATTTTTGTTACTTGGTATAACTGTAGTACTATAGTGTGGCACTATGATTTAAACCTTCATATAACTGCTCGTGTTTCTTTCACCGATGAGTATTGATCCAAGAACAGAACATCACTCAGAAGTTGAGGGGCTAGATTCCATGCAAGGGACACATTTATAAGAACCATACAGTCTACCTACAATCAATAGACATGTACAAATGCAAGTTAGTTAAGGAAGAAAAGAGAGCTCATTAATTACTGTTATTAAGCCTCCTAAACCGGATTAATATGTAATGTTAGAAAAGGAGATATACAGAAAACTTTAAAAATAGTTTTGGTTTGGTTTTATTAGTCGATATTGTCTGGTTTTACTTGTACACATGATAGACTTGTATGTCTAAAAAAAAACAATGGAATCTTTCCATTTCCTTTGCTTGATTAGATTTTTATAATTTTTTTTTATTTTATTTCTTTTTTTGCATTTCCGTTGCCTCAAGCTATTTTAAAAAAAAAGGAAAAGAAAAATATTTGAATGCATGTGGTATATTTAGATTCAGATTGAAAAATCAGACAATTTCCGATTGTTTGGTAGAAGCCGGGTTTCGGGCCTCGGTTTGAACTGCAGGTACTGTTCAGGAAAAAAACAAAAGGATGTATAAACTTGGGTATATCTCACACAATGAGGATATTGGACCGGATCCAGACTCCCATACATCTGGTTATTGCAAGCTGCTTGCACATATCAGCGGCTTGGAAGTCACTGCACACGCCCAGAACACTTGGCTATGCACAGAATGCCGGGTGTATGGAAGCTGAGTCTGTACGTTCTGCAGTTGCATATGTGGAGTGGGCCAGAGCTCAATGAATACTTTATATGCACGGTGGGCTGGCCTTCATATTTAATCATAATTAAGAGTTGGGTTTAGCCCTTACATGTTATCTTGTTCGCACGTTTAATAATCTCACGCCACATTGCAGTGCACTATCCTCTGACATGCAGACTTTCAGACCTTTGTGCATACAGAACACACGCGGGAATCTGGGTCAGGTCACTTGCCAATGGTTGGAGTCGCCGCCCCAAAATGCTTCTTTTAGAAGTAGAGACAGCTGAAAGCTAAATTTCGGGTGTCTCTATTTCGAATAGACAGCCGTTTTCAAATAAATTTCCTCAGAACGGGTAAGTATGCCCATATCGCCCATATCGCCCGTATCGCCCGTATCGCTATATCGTACTTACCCATCAATTTTTATAAACAAGCCGCAGACCCACCGCACTGACCAGGGAGGTGAGTAACACTCTCCGGGGAGTTTTAGGGTTAGGCTGTGGGGAAGGGAGTTTAGGGGTCAGACTGCGGGGAAGGGAGAGTTAGGGTAATAGAAGGGGAGGGTTAGGGTAAGGGTCGATATTTTGATTGTCGCTTTAGCAACTGTAACTGGTTGTTTAGCACAGGGTTAATGAGATGGTTCCACTGTTACATTTACAGTTCTAAATGACCCTAACGACTGAGCATTTTAATTTGCTTCTAAAGAGGCTGAAAAATATGAAATCACTAGACATCCACATCATAAATTCTCCCCTCTGGTGATGTTAGTTCCATGGGTTACGACACCTGCCTGGAAAACATTGTTAATGGAATAAAGTTCTGTTATAAATGAACGTCTATATCCTGGATAAGTTTCCGACACAATGTATTGTTCTGATACTACGCCACAGGCAAGTCTACATCTCTGTGTTGCTTATTAAGCAAAAGGCCTATACTAGCTAAACCTTTTCTGACCTACATCTATTAGCTGCAAATGAGATGAGCCAAAGACAGGCCTGATGCCTAATATTCAGAGATTCATCTGCCTAGAATATTCAGCAGCTTCCAAGTCATCTCAATGTTCCTTCATAACTCAGCTACAAGGTAAATGTCACGTCTGAACTGTATTGGGGTTCATGATCTCCAACCTAAAGCAGCAATAAAACAAGGTGTCATCTGTTATGGCTATGCTTCCTTGCTTTCTTTCTTTCTTTCTTTCCAAGTCCCCTTAGGTGTTGTCATCACTGGAAATTTCCAAATTCAAAATTTAATGTGAAAGTACTTAGATTTTCAGATATCTGTAGTAGTGATGAGGAACAAAAAGCTTTATAGAGAATTATAACACCATATCAGAATTCCATTGTACCTGTCCCAGTTTGAAATAAATTGTCCTGTATTTTTGTATTAAAATAACTTTCAAAAAAATCTTCTTGCATCTATTTCATTTTGTAGTTCAACTGTTTAATGTCAGTGATTTGCAGATCTGAGATCCCTGTTGCGTGGGATTACATAACGCCTAAACCTGACAATCTACAGATACAGAATTTATTTATTTCCCTCATAGTAACAATACACAATAGAGTTGTCAGTACAGAAGGTCATCACAAAGTGACTTTTGTCTGGATACAGATTTTTTTTATTATAATAATAATAATAATAATAATAATGATGATGATACTAATAATAATAATAGTCATAATAATAATAATGATGATAATAATGATCATCATCATTATTATTATTATTATCATCATCGTCATCATCATCATCATTACTATTATTATTATTATTGTTATTATTATTATCATCATCATCATTATTATCATTATTATTATTATCATCATCATCATTATTATTATCATTATTACTATTACTATTATTATCATCATCATCATCATTATTAT
>WWET01004152.1:128737-140417 GCA_011038615.1 Limnodynastes dumerilii
AGGAACCTTAAGTCATTCCTGTCCCGAGTTTTTTGTCTCCCACAGCGCCACAGGAAAGAAGAACCATTCTTAGACCTAATGGCTTCTATCCTTATGGCAAATGCAAGGTCTGTTCTTTTAGCCATAGGGATAAAAAGTCGTTTTGGGATTTGGGCAATAAGAAAGAATTTAAAATAAAAAATGTTTTAAATTGCACTAGTACGTATGTAGTGTAATAGAATGTGCCTGTGGTTATTATTATATTGGAAATACAAAAAGAATGCTCAAGATTCGCATCTTGGAGCATGTACGCAATAATAAGAATGGCGTCACTAACCATAGCCTGCCCAGACACTTTACCGATGTCCATGGAGGATCTACTGACTCTTTGAGAGTTAAGGCCATAGGGCCTGATCCAGACCTACGGCCGCAAGCGATAGTACGCCGATCGTAAGCGAAAATTCGGGGGAAAAAACGCACTACGCATGTGCAATATGACAACTTCCGGTCGACCGAAGGACATGAGCGTACAGCGAGCGAATTTTCAGCGTATTTTTCGCTCAAGGGGCGTGCGTTTTTTATGACGATAGTCTGGACGCTCGAGTTACTACACAGAGATGGGGATAGCCATTTAAATTGTACAGTATGGGCGTGCTAAGCCCAGTACGACCAGCGTATCGGTACGAAAATTCGCTGGATTCAGATTCAAGAAGGAGCTTGAAATTAAGAGGAAAGTTACTCCTGGGATTAATCATTTTGATTACAGGGGAGTCATATTAGTATCAGTGTTGAGAGGTGATGTGTTCTCTCCCAGGTCTAATTAACAGTGTAAATGTAAAGCTGGTTAGTATCTGTGTGCAGTAGGCAATTTAAAGATATATCCCTGCATGCAAAGAATACAATTAACTTGGCTCCCCCTGAATCCAACATGGTTTAGCCCAGGAGTAACTAAGTTCATGCACTTAACAAGGTCTGGATCCAGCCCATTGTCCCCGGGTGGTTTGAACAAAGGGTTTGAAATCACTCCCTTCTTATGAGATTGTTAGAAGACCATTACTCTGCTATACCTTGATGTTCGTTGTTTTATAATCCCTCATATTTTGGGGGGTAAAAAATTTTGTTCTTTACTGGTGGTAATTTTTTAATATTTTTAAATAATTTATGAATTTATTAAGATCCTATACCAGTTTTTATACTGGCATCAAAGTTCTATACTGGTTGTTATTCATTATTCATGGCATTCTTCATGCTTGTTTTAACTATTAATTGTTTTAAAACCATATTCTATTTATATTTATATTTATATTCATATTGTAAACAATGGTTTGGATTATTTATATTGCTTGATTAAGAATTTCCGCATATGTATTGTTTTAACCAAAAGGCTGTATCATACCTTATAATTTAACTGTGAATCAGGATAAGTATCCTGCATTGATTATTTGCTGTAACTTGTTAGACCCGTTATGGGTTAATATCAAGACACTCCCCAACTCTTACTTATTTATTTGCCTATATAAGCGTGTTCTCGGCTAGTCTCCCCCACCCCCTGATGAAGTCACTTGGTGATGAAACACGTAGGGGCGGAGACTAGTAATCCTCTCCCAGTACGGTGAGACGCATTCCCTTCACACGTGTTCCAGGACGCTGGTAACTACGAGTAGTGCCTGGTTCTCCCTCGCTGTGTTTGTCTATCTATCTATCTATCTATCTATCTATCTATCTCATATCTATCTATCTATCTATCTATCTATCTATCTATCTATCTATCTATCTATATCTGATAGGTGTATGCATTTTGTCAGTCCCGGGCCCCACCACCCTGCATGTGCATTGCTAAGGCCTACAATGATGTTAAGATGGCTCTGTACAGACCTGCTACGATACTGTTAAGTCCTGCAAACTCATTAACTCTACAAGTCCTGTAAACTATGAGCCGTATTCAGAGATCGGTCCGCAAATATACGCACGGACGGAGCAAGTAACACCCACTATAACCCCAGTCACTCCCCTTGCTAATCCGTGCCTCCAGCTGTAACTTTCCGTGGCCTTTTCCGGGGCGTATGTGTCCTCCATCCTTGCGTATCCTTATAATCGCGCCCACTTCCTTTCATTTAAATGCCCCCCCGCCCATATCTATGTAAATTCCTCGGTGCGTATTTTACCGTGGGAGATCCATGTGTATTTACCCACGTGCGATTTGCAAGTTTGTCTGTGAGGCACTTCCGCACGTATAGTCTATGTGAACTGCGTAAATAATGTTACTACGCATGCGCAGGTGAAATGTACCTAAAAATACACATGGAAATCTGCTAAAAAACGAATCTCTGAATACAGCCCTATAAGTCTGCTTATTAACTCTACGAGACCCGTAAACTATAAATCTGCTTATTAACTCTACAAGACCTGTAAACTATAAGACTGCTTATTAACTCTACGAGACCTGTAAACTATAAGTCTGCTTATTAACTCTACGAGACCTGTAAACTATAAATCTGCTTATTAACTCAACGAGACCTGTAAACTATAAGTCTGCTTATTAACTCTACGATACCTGTAAACTATAAATCTGTTTATTAACTCTACGATACCTGAAAACTATAAATCTGTTTATTAACTCTACGAGACCTGTAAACTATAAGTCTGCTTATTAACTCTACGAGACCTGTAAACTATAAGTCTGCTTATTAACTCTATGAGACCTGTAAACTATAAATCTGTTTATTAACTCTACGAGACCTGTAAACTATAAATCTGTTTATTAACTCTACAAGACCTGTAAACTATAAGTCTGCTTATTAACTCTACGAGACCTGTAAACTATAAGTCTTATTAACTCTACGTGTGCATATTCAGCTAAACCTCAAAGTACAAAAAGTATATCTGTGTATTCCATCTGTATGTAATATTCAAACAATATCTTGCAAGCTACTGTATCCAGTTACCCTGAGCAACTGCTTTTGTAGACTTTTACTTGCAGTTGCCTCTGTGATGCTGATTGCTATTGCTTCTGTCAATCTCTGATCCAGAAACTGCTTTTGTGGCATTACCTTGCACCTGCTTCTGATTTCTGACAGTTTGTTACTGCTACTAATACACTGCACAACTGATTTGTCGACTTTGCCTGCAGTTACTTGAGCGACTATTACCTTGTGTTATACCTTACCTCTGCATTTTAATTCATGCTTTACAGTAACCCTGTGCCTATGAATAAATAGCTCATTTATATAACGGACCTCAGTTCTCCATTGTATACTCAGTGCGCAGGTGTGACCTGAAACCTGTCTTTGTTTCCAAAGGTATAGTAAATAAAGACATTTATTAATGCACTATTGAATTCTTCATCTAAACGTTCATAATTATAGTAATGGGGGAAAAAAAGACTTACTGACACCACCTGGGAAGTAACCACTTTAAAATGTAACTACTGTGCAAATGCAATTTTTCAACTTTTTCATAGGAGCTAACTGTACTACGAGTACAAGTGAAATATTTACTCATACGTCATGCGTAAGATTAAGATATAATGCTGCCGTAGGAGGTTTAGTACAAGACTGTTTTATCCATTTCATTGTCGCCTTTTATTGAATTTTTACCTAATTGGTGTCATGGAAACCAATCTTTGTTTAGTACTATATACAGGCTTGAAGGTCTTTGCTAAATGCTTTCAGTTGTCGTTAGTCACACACAACCCGAACTACTTCCATCATGTGAAGGCTATATTCTGTTGGCTTTTAGCAACGGCAATATACCAGATGAGTAATCACTCTATAGGTGACTGTGTTTTGTGACATCAGTTTCAGAAGTGATCAGTTCAAATTGGTTTTTTTTTACATATCTTTTTTTTATTATTTAGAAATAATGCTCTTTATTTGCCACTGGTTGAGATAATGCAAACAAACTACCTTCCTAAAATAAAGCTTTTTGCTGTTAAGTTTTTAGGCATATACCAGGGTAGAAGTAGACAAGGCCAGGACCCAAGCCTAGGACACTGGTAGACAGCATTTGGATGAGGGAGACCTTGTGCTGTGATTGGCTTACCGCACCCCTGCATGACAAGGTTGCACAGGGAGCCAGGATGGGCTTGACCGTGCATTAGTGCAGAATGAATCTGTCCAGATTAGTATGCCTAATAAAACCCCAATGAATACTCCAGTGATGATGTCCTCCTCTAGTAGGTCTTCTTCTGCCATGCCTATGGGCCCACTCACATTAGAACCCCTGATCCAGCATATGTAAAGTGTGGTCACCAGTAGCATAGGACACCTATCGCTTTCTACATGTGTAGACAGTGGGCTCTGTCCTTTGCTGATGCCCTCTCTTTCCCCCTTGTAAATAGGATATCAAAACTTTCTTGTGGCAGGAGGTGGGGTAGTCTTTTCAATGCAGCCAAAATATGTGAGGCGATTTTGCAGGAAGGTTTGGCCATATCTGGCAGTTGTCACATTTCATTTAGTTCCTTGATATCTGCACGTTGTGTTTGTTTGCTTTGTGTCGGACTCCTTTTTTTAAACTGCTAGCTGCAGGCATTTTCTTTCGGGTGCTACTCATTGCATCGCTGAATTTCCTCATCACCTGGTCTGTTTAAACCCCTCACTGACATCCCTTTCCTGTCAGAGCAACAGGTAATCTTAGCCTTCTGACTAAGTGTGCTCGAGCTTGCTTGTGTGACCTGACTGCCCGGATCATGTACTTACTCCATCATTTCCTTGGTTCCAGTGTTCCTGGTTGCACCTAACTCTCCAGTTCCAGTATCACCACATTGATGCCTGGGCGCTTGTTCAGAGGGCTATGACTTATAAACTGTCTGCAGCCAAATCCATCCCCACCATCAGGGGGTCTGGTGAAAACTTATGATTAGACTCCGCAATCCTGGATCAGAATGGTCTGTTTATGGACCAGCCTGAGCCAGGTGAGTGACTGCAGTGTACCAGCACAGGTAGGAGGGAACATGGATATCCATGGGTCTGGTGTAAGGTACCACGTATTTTGTAGGAAATTTCTTTTTCAGTATATTGATGGAAATAGAGGATTTTGAAACATGGTTTAACCTTCTCACAGGTTTCCTTATCACTGGGTGGGAGGAAGAAGTAAGTCCTTTTCACAAGCCCTTTTTTGTTTGTCTTGGGGACCCAACACAGCATCCAACAAAAGAGGAAGGAGGTCATACTCCTGCTGACTGGGGCTGCCAGACACAGTCTCTCAACCCCAGTGGGTGTGGGGGGAAAAGGATTAGAGTGAGAGTAGAGAGAAAGTGTTGGATTTAAAAGAAGAGGAATGGTTTGGGTCCGAGGTTGGGATACTTCAGTTGAAGGCAGTCTAGGGATGACCATGACTTCTCATTTCAGAGGTTGTAAACACAGCACTTTCTAGATTTTCACCTCCTGACATGCTGTGAGAAAAGTCAGAGTTGACTCACAGGGGTAGAAAATGAGTTAAAGGAGCAGGGTGGCATCAATGACCAATGCAGTAAAGGTGGTAGCAACAACTGGAGAGGGGTAGGTGAGCTGGGTGGAAAAGCCCACAGATGAAAGACAGAGATGCAGCCCACAAGGAGGGAAGCTTTGATATTCATCCAAACTAGCCTGCAGTCAGAAGCAAAAGAGGCGCTCATCTGGCTGAGGTGGAAGTCCCAATAATTCAACTTGAAGTTGGAAATGCCTCCTCCATCATGTGTTTTTTAGGGAGTGTGATAGGGGTTGGAGAAGGTCAGTTATTCCATGTAAACCGAGGAGCGTTTGGATGCCCATGTGTACCCTTTTTGATGGTCCTTATATTTTTTTGTCATAGTTGTTCATACAAATGTAGCGAGACCATTGTTTTGTGATCCTTGCAAGTATATGAAAAAAGGAATCTAGAATAAGCATTGCAATTTTCAATTCCTTTTTATTAGCTATTTGTGTTGTTTTAATAAATATGGGCCTGATCCAGGACTACGCCTCGGAGTGAAATTTACGCGTGGCTGAGACATAAAATTGCTGTTTTGTACGCACTGCGCATGCGCACCATAGAAAATTCGCACATTAACGTAGCGTATGGGCCATTCACGTATGTGTCACGTAAATACTTACGTGTGGGCGTGCCAATTTTACGTTTCAACAAAATACCCATGAAATACGTGAAGTAGGCGGGGGGTTGTATTTAAATTGTACAGTATGGGCGTGCTTAGCTGCGTAAATTCATCCAGCCCATACGTACGTGTGCGTATGACTGCGGTTACGTTGGAAAAAGTTAAGGTAGGGTTTGGAAAGCATATCTTAACAAAATACGTCCGTGCAAGGGGTGTACCGAGGGGAGTGTAACGAAGTGCAAGGGGTGTGCCGAGGGGAGTGTAACGAATTTACGCGCACGAAAATACGCTCCGCGAATAAACGTACGGCAAACGTAGTTCTGGATCTACCCCTATGTCTTTAAAATTTAATTCAGTGTCTGACATTAAACCAACTCTCCCAATTTCTAAACTTTTTTTTATTGTTTTTATTCACCAGTTATTGTTTAGAATGAAGCCAAACAAAAGTTCATCTATTCCATCATCAGCAGCTCCAGAATAATGTGCCATGCAGCCATTAGCTAATGACATTTATCTGACATTTTCCATGCCGGTGGCAAATTTCTCTCCAAAAGACTATAAATGCAAGATGCTGGAACAGAAAATTTACAGTAATTAGTTGAGAAAAACAAAGCTTTAACAGTTATCTAAACGCTTCCCAGACTCATATGAAAATGATCATTGTAGTTTATATTTCTATATAAAATGAAGATGTTTCCTTAACACTTTTTAATAACATTTTGGAGAAGGACCAAATGATTTGAGTGTTGGTTCTGCAGGAAAGGACATTCGCTCTGTGGAGGTGGTAGCAGGTGTTTCTTCGGCAACAAGGTTACCATCATGATATTGGTGTTTTGATAGTGTGCCCACTAAATTTGTGTGCCAATTACAAGCACCTTTCATAACATCATGTACATGAATAATTTACAAGAAAGGTTAAATAGTTTGGAAATGGCAACACATCTGAATGCTATGGTAAAAGAAGCTATAAAAAGAATAATAACTAGCTCAACCTTTCTCCACTCTCTTAAATGTCATATTCCTATTTTATGTCACATAAATAATTGCTATAACATGTATGCATTTTCCACTCTTGTTTAAGTTGACATGAAATGAATTGGGTTTACTTGAAAATGTATTTCCCTGTGATCATATTTGGGGGGTTGGGAACTACGGATACCTGAGGTACCGCTATATGCCTTGTAGCCATAAGTGTCTTTCACGTTTATCGTAGGAGAACTGTTTCTGTGACTGTGGAGCAAGTTTCCACTTTTGTGTTTTATTGATGCTCCTGGTTATCTGTCAGCTCAGAGTAGAAGGTTGTCTGGCATTTTTCTTTGCCATTATTGTTAGCATGAAGGCAGCCATTTTAAAGCTTATGTAAACGGTTAGTCCGTTATCTAGTACAGTAACTAGAAAGAAGAATTTAATAACCATCAAGCGCCGTAAAATACTGAAGTCTATAGCAAGGATGGAAGCCACACAGCAACGTTTAAAGGAAGGTCCACCTTACCAAATCAGGGCACACACTGGAAAGTTATCAGATAATGAATGTGCCAAACACACGATAATCGTCAGAGAGCTCCGCCATTTTACCAGTCTGTTCTGACCCACGATGTTGCAGAATCTTTGGAAAATGCATCACATTGTTATTTTTCATTTGTGAAAGCTCCTAATTTTACAATATCAGCAATGTCCTAAAGGCCGGTAAGAACATGTGTGTACTGTCACGTGATCGTCAGAGCAACGATTTCCATTCATATTTCTGCATAGGGCCCCCTTGTGGGTGACCATATAATTGCAGCAAAGGGGAATTTGAACAGTTTGTGCAACAATACACAAGAAACTAGGAATCAGTATGTATGGGGGCATCATTAAGCAGGTCAGGGCTAGAATCATTACTACACATTTCACTAGATTTCCGATCGTCGATAAATACTTACCTAGCTTAAAGCACATTCTCATCATACCATATTTCTAGGGAACCCCAGGTTGAAACAGGAAGAACAACTGAACCTTGCACCTCCTCCATGGTTTGTTGTTCAGCCACTGCTCCTTTGCTCCATGTAGACTCCATATAGTAACATGTAAATCCCTTCCGGAAACAAATTCCTGAAAAGATTAAAACAAAAAGCCCAAAGCTTCATTTTACTCATGAACTGATATATATGGCATTACCCCTTGTTCAGTAATGGGGGAATTTAATATGTGATGTATATTTTCTTGCACTGTACAATTACCATGCTTCCCCCGCCCACACTGTACAATTACCATGCTTTCCCCTCCCACACTGTACAATTACCATGCTTCCCCCTCCCACACTTTACAAATACCATGCTTCCCCCTCCCACACTGTACAATTACCATGCTTCCCCCTCCCACACTGTACAATTAGCATGCTTCTCCCGCAACACTTTAGCGGGCAGAGGGGAAGCACAGCCCATTGGCTTACAAATAGTCTCGTACAGAATAGAGTCTCGTACAAATCTTGCTGAGCTAAGATTACTACCGTAACACTAGTGTAGCATCTGGAGGGCGCATCCAGACAAATCAGGCCACTTACGCACCTCGCGTGCATCTGACGTTATCAGGTCTGGATTCAGCCCTATGTTTGTAGTTTTAGATGGTGTATCTCTAAACTTGCTAGTGACCTAAATCTTCTCACGGAGATGCTTCTGAAGATAAGGAAGAAAATGCATCTGACAAGTCTTATATTATAAGATTATATAATAGGTTTAATGAAAAGGTGACCATTAATACCCCTTTTAGGGACATATTTCTTTATTGATCCTGTTTGTTGAATGACTGTGCTGTGTTCTTTCAATGAAATAAATAATCCTATATCAATTACATGCTATATCCAAAACATGATAAATAAGGCTATTAGTTAGGGACAGTTCATTTTCAACTTAAATAAAAAAAATGAAATACTGTACATGGGATTAGAAAATAGTCAATAAACACATCAGTGGAGAATCAGCAAGAATGGAAATCTGTATATAACAATGAGTTTTATTGATCAAGCTATTACATTCCATCCCAATGTAAAGAATAAAAATTGTATTTTAAAGATTAATGTAGAAAATATATTACATTTGGGTAATTCTTCATTTCCATAATTTCACTTCTAATTCCCACTGCACCCACTGCTGAGAAGTGGTTCATTATATCCAGTATGCCATACAACCCAGCAGTGTTTTATGGTGGGCATCGATCTTATCATCTATGTGATAATTTGTGAGTTGTGCTGCTAAGTGTCTATGAAAACCATTTCTTGCAGAAGTCTAGAGGGGAAATGTGAGGGTGCATTATAAGGGTGATGTGCAGACCTGTATAAACCAAAGGGTTAATTATCTGCCCTAGTACAGGGAACTCACCCCTCTTGTGTATCAATCTATTATACACATAGGGGGTGCGACTTTGTGGTGGATAATAAATATTACCAAAAAACACATGGTTAATCTCTCTAAGAGAAATATACAGAAAGAAACACTAATCAGTGCACTAGTCCAATAAACTGTTACATATATTTTATTAATTGCACGTTGCCAGATATAATTAAGCAAATATATTTAAAAAAACGTGCTTAATAAAGAGAAACACAAACGGGATTTAAAGGATAGCTGGGTTCATCTATTCTCACATACAATATTGCACAATATAATATTCCAAATGCAGTGAAGAAATATATTATCACATATAATACCCAGAGTGAGCTCACACCAATCCATTACACGCAGGTCAGGCTGTCACAAGGGAATGCTTCATGGTCTGGATTCATAGTTTGAGAGTAAGGTTAAAACAGGTGTAAGTGTATAGCTCGGCTAAACCATTTTGCAAAATGAGGGGTGCTCATTAATCTTAAATCTTTAACATGCATGGCTCATTAATCTTAAATCTTTAACATGCATGGAAAATACATTACTTTTGCACACAGAACTCAAAGACTGAATATCTTTATGTTTAATCTATCTAATCTATCTTAAGCTAAGAAATTTCAACTCTTAAATATCATTTTCTTTTCACAATTTAAATTTGCCTCCCCTTGCAGTTCAACATGGTATTGCTCAGGTCTACACTTACACCTAAAAAAAGCTGTAAATGCAGCTCTGAATCCAGGCCCATATGAGTAAATGTATAGCGGAAACTGTCCCTAATGGCCCCCTCACAGAGGCGCTTCACTCCGAAGAGCTCCTAGTATCCCTATACATAACAGGGAACTCCAGGCTCATATCTTCATTAGGGCAGATCTGTGATGTGATGTGCAAGACAAGCAGACTCACCATCTACATGTGTACACACCCCAGTGTCCTATCTGATCCTCATAGATGCTGCAGAGAACTTGCTACACCATTAATTACATTATAACTGATACTGATTAATAAACTTCATCATTTTACTCCTACCATTTGTGCATTCCTGAGGAAATCTGTCTTTCCAAGCCATCATCCTAACCATCCTGGACCGGAATGATTTATTTATTAAAAACAGACAGCTTGCCTGCATTCGGAGCTATTACGCCTTTGACTGCTTTTTTATTTTTTGTAAGGCTGTTATTGCTATGGTTAATTCAGAGGTGCACAACTCTGAATAGTACGTTTTATTGGATCCGCATTGCGCATCCGCTAAAACTCTGAATCTGGTACTCGGTATTTAAGTCCTCCTGACGATTAGATGGAGATAGATGGTTTCAATTAGGGTCCTGATGTCTTCTATTGGATTCCATAACATGTTGCTGCTTCTTGTAATTTAACATATAAAAACTAAGCGTCGTTATTACTTTAATACATGCTCAGAATAAAAAGAATCCCTAACTGCACAGTTTATATAAGTAAACAGGTAAATGGAGTTATTAATTGCGAGATATAAGTGATATAATTCTATATGAAGTGATTGTACTTTTTAAAAAAAATATCCACCTAAAAAAATGTTTCCTTTTAAATTGAAACATGAAAAATACAAAAAACATATTTAAAGTGGTTTTATATTTGGAGCTGATTCAGAGATTGGGAGTAAGGGTAAAAAAGGTGTAAGTGTACAGCTCGGCTAAACCATTTTTCAAGGTAAGGGGAGCTTAGTAATTTAAAATCTTTTGCATGCAGGGAAAATACTTCACTTTTACACATAGACCTCACATACTGCACAGATTTATACATTACTATTACACATAGACCTCACACACTGCACAGATTTATACATTACTATTACAGATAGACCTCACACACTGCACAGATTTAAACTTTACTATTACAGATAGACCTCACACACTGCACAGATTTATACATTACTATTACACATAGACCTCACATACTGCACAGATTTATACATTACTATTACACATAGACCTTACACACGGCACAGCTTTATACATTACTATTACACATAGATCACACACACTGCACAGCTTTATACATTACTATTACACACAGATCTCACACTGCACAGCTTTATACATTACTATTACACATATATCTCACACACTGCACAGTTTTATAAATTACTATTACACATAGATCTTACACACTGCACAGCTTTATGCATTACTATTACACATAGATCACACACTGCATAGCTTTATACATTACTATTACACGTAGATCTCACACACTGCACAGCTCTAGACATTACTATTACACATAGATCTCACACACT
>WWET01004153.1:0-22946 GCA_011038615.1 Limnodynastes dumerilii
ATAAGGACTGTTTTTGTGTGCTTTCCATTTACTTTCTCAGCTGTCTGATTATTGTGATAATTTTTTTTGCATTTCAGTGCATCTTGGATACATTGTATCAATATGTGTGTTCATTGAATTCTGTTTTGGGCTATTTGTTTTAACATTGTTATTTTAGATACTTCAGTTTTTTAATGAATAAATTGTTTTGCATAGTGGGTTTTAGCACTATTTTTTGTTTCTATTGATTTTACAGTAATGTTGGTCATTTTGGGCATGTTATTTTTCATCCCTTCTCACCCCCCCATGCTTATGGGTGCTGAAGTTGAACCTAAACGGCATCGGGAGTGTCACTATTCATCTCAACAACCCTGAAAATTATGGATTCGACACTAATATCGATTGTTTTCCATTATTTTTACATGTCACTCCCTTCCTACCCCTAGGGATGTCTTACCTCCACAGTATTTGTTTCTAAATACTTTGTTTCCAAGTCAAATGTGTACCAAGTTTGGTGTACATTGCTCCAGACATTCCAGAGTTATGCTAGAATATACACACCTTTTTATATATATAGATATAGATATATATCTCTGGCTGAGATGCGTATAACGCTCTTTTTTCTGTGTGCACACCCGGGATATGATATTTCCATTCTCCAGCCCTCAGACGTTCTCAAATCACCTCCAAACCAGTGGGTGTGGTCAGCAAAGGTGATTTGTTTATAAGGTCGCAGGGTGTGGTCACACTGTGTCATCAATGGGTGGGGCTATTATGGAAAAAAGGGGGTGTATCACTTTAAAGCGCTTTTAAAATCTGCAGCAGTGTCATAAAACTAGAAAGTGCCAATAAAACCTTCTTACACTTGACCTTTGCCAGTACCATCCCACACCCAGTGTCATGAGTCCCAAGTTTGGTGTAAATCGCTCAAGGCATTCCAGAGTTATGCTGGAACATGCACAAATACACATACATACGTAGCAAAAAATGTGGTTTTTATTTAATGAAAAATTACCAGTAATTAATGTCAATATCTAATTTTTTTCGTTTACTCGGCCGTGTTTTAATACACTAGTATGTAAAATTTCACGATCTTCGCTTAAAAACTGTGGATTTGTATAGAAAGACCGAAGGACAAATTTTCACTTTTATATATTAGATGATAAAGCTGGGTACATGCTATACAATTATCGGGCAGATGATTTGATAATCGGGTGATCTGTCTGACAATTGTATACTTTCAAATATCACTTGTTTCTGTAAATCAAATCTGCATGTGCTGCACAGGGGATGTGATTCCAGTTGTGCTCAACTGACTGGCCACCCGTGACATACCCTGCAAGGTCCAGCAGCTTTTGGTTATCCTCAACATGATGATAATTGACAGCCACCAACAATTGCCAGCTTTTAAAAAAAATAAGTAGTAGATCACAACACTGTGCTTTCTCTGAGCCTGGCACAAAAAAAGAGGATGGGAGAAATCACTCCAATTGCTTCTTATGAATGTGCTCCTATTGCTACCTGAGACAGAACAAAAAAAAAGAGACTATATAGAAGTGCATCCAAATATATCCAGAGTGTATTTTTATTTGCACAATTTGCCCCACAATATGAATTTTATTAAAGCAGTTTTATAAGGATTGTATACTTTCCATCTCCTTGAAAAAGTTAACCCTTGCATCTCTCTCTTAAAATTCTCCAAACAACAGTTATCAGAGCACAAGTTAATTTCCCACCACTATGGTTCCAGCAGCCCTGACTGGTGTAGCCTAGTGCTGGTATCGGTAAAATCAATTTTATTTTTACTATTTATATTTACTTTCCTGCAAGTGGGTATGGATAACAAATATTTTCTTGCTATTGTTCACCTGATAACTGTACAATTTAAAAGTACTGATTGTATAGTGTGTATGCAAGAACTGTTTACATTACTGTTACGAGTCCCTGGTCCGAATGGCTGCTTTTATAAACATAGACAGCCGAAAGTTCCTTTTCGGCTGTCTCTATTTAGAATGGAAGCTGGTTTATATATATTTTTTTTATAAATGGGTGAGTTTGCCGATCGGCATACTCAGTCATTCATTTTTGCCGTAGACTCGCCATAGATGACAGCTCCAGAGAGGTGAGTAACCTCTCCAGGGACTTTTAGTGTAAGGGGTGGTTAGGTTCTTATTAAGGGAGGGTTAGGGTTAGGGCCATAGAAGGGGAAGGTTAGGGTCAGGCTGCAGGGAGGAGGGTCTTAGGGTTAGTTTATAGAGAAGGGAAGGTTAGGGTCAGGCTGCGGGTAAGGGGGGATTAGGGTTAGGGTAATGGAAGGGGAGGGTTAGGGTTTGAATTTGGGAAAGCCTAGTTTTTTTCACTTACCTATCGGAGCACCGTGTTTGGTATTCCGGGGATCGATTTCTATGCCTCATCGAGGCATAAGCAATCGATATCCCAGCCAGTTCGGAACTGGCTGTTAGAGAACGGCCCTATTGAAATATGGCCATTCTTAGTGGGACCCACACCCAGTACATGTCTAAGCATTTCAGACTTGCTGGCATTGTTGTTTCAAAAACTTAAATGTATGATAAGGTACTGGTAGGCAGGGCATTGTAGTACTTTAAACTCTACTGTTCATAAGCCGATGATGAGTTTATGGGATTTCAGAATATTGTAGTTCCACAATAGTTTATATTTATTACAAAAGCAGTTAAGGGTATCAGAGAGATTCTGACCGTCTCAACGCAAGACAGACAGTCCACAGGATTTTTGCAAGTCCAGTTCTGTTCGATATATAACTGGTTAAAGATTATTCAGCTGTCTGCATATTGTGGTATGAAGCATGTGCCACACTTATTGTAGTCATGCTTTTTACAGTTAACATCTCAAGATATGACACAATATCTGTTCATTTTTTATTTTAATGTGTTTAAAAACACTAACAGTAAGTCAGTCATGATCATCAGTAAATTATTAATATAAAAAAATCCATTGTCCATTCATTATGGATAACTATTAATTCTTTAAATACACTTAGGTAATGAGTAGTTAATGAGAATGCTGAAAATTAAAGTTCCATAAATTAGACTACAGTAAATAGCCCTTTACTGGCAGCACACACTTACAACAACAGAATTAAAACATAGGGAGAAAGCAAGAAGAGAATCATAAGAAAACAGAGAGGAATTCATCTATTAAATAAATAGCATTTCTAAATCAAAACACCCCAAACCAACTTACCATGTAAACAACATAACATTTTTCCCAAATTATTTATCAGTTGCAGAGCAGTACTGGTATCTCTTCCCAAGAAGATACTAGGGGCCAGATTTACTAAGCTGGGGGTTTAGAAAAGTGGAGATGTTGCCTATAGCAACCAATCAGATTCTAGCTCTCACTTTTCTAATGCATACCAGAGAATGGCCACTAGAATCTGATTGGTTGCTATGGCCACATCTCCACTTTTCCAAACCTGCAGCTTAGTAAATATGGCCCCAGGACTACTTTGCAATTGATAAATAAATTGATCAAATTAATGGTGTCTTCTAACATTATTTGGTTACTTCCTGCTTCTTGGATCATTTTTGGTGGAAGGGTGTGTGACCCTTTCTAAGTTCCTTTTTATAATAATTTAAACGTTAGTGTATAACACCACATATTATTAACTCTTCAGGATTTCTAAAAAAGGTGTTATTAAAGGTAAATAAAATAAGTCTGTTAAGATAGTTGTGGTTTTTGAAGTATAATAAGGTTTATTCAAAAGGAATCTTTTAGGATTATAATGTCTCATTTGTGTAGAAAGTCTTTCTTTGCTTAAATTAATACCCTTCTTAACGTGTCTAGCTGCCGACTCTCCCACAGAAAACTTCAATTGCGCGAGTGACTGAAACTGACCATGCCTCTGGGCACCTGCCACTCACTTTCATGGTAACATACAATCACTAGTCCAATTCAATTGCGAATGCATCCCATACAAAAAAGTAAAATATTTGTGGGGAAATAACATTGCTTAGTAACAATAATTACATTCATTTAACATTCCACCCTTTTATAGTCCTTTTCATATGATTATGCTTTATGTAAGATTATAACATAGGACCCATCAGAATCATTTACTATATTACTCAAACACTTGAAAAAAATAAAAAAAATACTGTCACTATGAAAAAGAGCCATAAGATCTCACCTTATAATTAATGACCAACATGTTAATTTAAAGTCATGATTAACCCCCCTCAAACTGCTAAGAGGTCTACTAAGAAGCACTTTGAAAGATACTTGCAGATCCTAATAGCATACTTTTCTATAGGACATGGTAAACATGTACTTGCCGTTACCACATTGGACTGGATTCAGAGATTCAAAATAAGTGCCGGATCTAGAACTACGGCCGTCTTCCACAGACTTTTAGACCGCATATACGCAATCTACGTATCGAAACGATACGCAGATTACGTACAATAGCTACTACGTATGCACAGCAGCTATTGTTCATTGAATTACGGCCGTCTGTGGAAGACGGCCGTAGTTCTGGATCCAGCCCTAAGAGAGGAAAGTTACTCCTGGACAAAACCATGTTGATTGCAGGGGAGTCATATTTCATTTGTTGCAAACAGTATTAAAGTGGAGAGGTGATATTTCCTATCCCAAGTCTAAATAACAGTGTAATAGTAAAGCTTGCATCCAAGGATAATGTTTTGCCCAGGTGTAACTTTCCTCTCTTAATTTCAAGCTCCTTCTTACGTCTGGATCCAGGCCTTGGTTTCTATTTATGAATCTGATCCTTTGTGCCTATGTTTTCAAAAACAGATCAGGTGCCAGATACAAGAAACTCTACATATAACCACACATATAACAGCAAGCATAGAGCAGCAAAGGACAGTTACCTCTGATACAGATCAGTGAAATTGTTGCAATCACTTCTGTAAATAGCAAAGGGAAGTAGAGAAGTAAAAACACAAGAATTACTCATAAAACATTTTCATCATTTTGGCAGAAGAAGATGCAACGTAGAGAGTGAGAGACTTTTCTGTGCGTATCATTTATTACAACCCTATATCTGTCCTTTTCCCTGGTTGTCATTAGCTTAGTGTCTGTATCGGTAGCAACTCTGAATCTAAAATAAGTAGACATTCCAACATTTAGCTCAATGGCTTGCTGCTATGTAGAAAACAAATAAATAGCCTAACAAAAATCAACTCTAACTTTAATCAATTAAAAAACATGGTTTAGAAATATTGCCAATATTTTTATAACACAGATACAAATGGCAAACTTCGTTTTTCATGCAAGCACACACATGCATATTTAAGTACACTTTATTCATGTGTACCAGCCACAAGGCATATCTAACTCTAATACTCTGCTTACAGCCAAAACTCCATAGTCCATATAGGACCACTGTGTTAGAATTTAACCTTACAAACTCAAACTTAAAGGTATTGAAATGCTGCTTATGTATTATCTTTTGTGTGGGTTAAAAAAACAAAACATTCATAACTATAAACAGGATCCTTTTATCCAATTATGTACTTGTGATCCTAAAGTCTGCATGTGTGTGCAAGGGGATAGCATGTACAAGATCAGAATCCTATATTAAATGTTACATACCAGCTCCGTGTAAAATTGGGCAGATGCGAAGTGAAGAATTGTATGTAAGGGCTTAATCAAACCCTTACTGTTTGATTTACATAGTCTCCCTCGCTCCAAATGTGTACACCACATACGTATGGCGGAACATCATACCCCACTGTCTGAAGCTGTGACTGCGTGTATTTTTTGTGATGCATTCAGATGGATAAAAGCCCTCTGCATGTGTTCACAGTACGATCACATTTGTTATGTGTAAGTACCTAGTCATTGTTAATTCTGGATCTGGTCCTTTAATACCAAGGCTCATCCACTTGCAATGGCAACTGTACCTGTTTGTTTGAAGCTGCCATAGACATCACTCCTCTTAAGTCTGGATATGTCAAAACGCGTTATGATTGGATAGCATTGAAGAGTTCTCAAGACTGGAACATAAAAAAAATTGGAATATATAATCCAGTCCAATAATACTCAAAATTGACAACTCCATAAAAATATAATATAGTTGACTTAGATAAGACCCCAGGGGAATGCTACATTATAATGTTGGTGTGCCCTTATCATTATGATAGTTTTAGGCAGACACTAAAGACCCTTTTACCTATTAATAATATCTGACACAGGGTAGTGGACACACCATGAACTCCTCCATTTAGTGCAAAGCTCTCCTGATCAGGACCACAACCTCAAACATGAACTGTTCAGTCATAACACGGATAATTCAGAGATGATTATAATAGAGCAGAATCTAACTCTTATCATACAGTTCATGAAGAAGAATTAATTGCTGTTTGTAGCAGTCATGTCCTATAAGGAGCAGAATTACTGGAAAATAATGTATATATAGACAAATGCTGTTGACAATGAATAAAAACATACCATTAATCACATGGGACAGTTTTGCAAATGTGAATAGAGTGACATGGAAAAGATTGTTACATAGTTGTAAGATTGTTCTCCATTCTCATCTCTATTACAGAGATCACAGGTCATATAAGAGATCCCTCAGAGAGGACTCAGAAGATGAGGAAATTCCCAGTACTTCATCCCACATCCCTCAAAGAATAGATACAAAAAATAAAAGTACTGTGTTAATAAGTAAAGAACCGACGAGGAAGAGTAATTATAATATCAATAAGGATCAAAAGAAAAATAGCAAAGGGAAGGAGATTATAAATAAACCCACCCAAAGCAAACCTAAAACTACATCTGGTCCAACCACTAGAACCGAGGTATCATCCAATAAGGGGAATAGTGGACCATCCTACACACACTCATCATTTCCGCCTCCAAGGGATGGTTATTATAGACAACCTTTTTATCGACCACAATACCCCAAATTTCATTGTGGAAGAGGACGCCAACAATACAGAGAAGGATACAATAATAGGGGTAGAGATCATTATTATTCCAAAGGAGGAGGATCATATCCCCCTTATTATCATAATCAACCTAAATTCCCCCAACCACCCAGATACCCCTATCCTGATAGGGATTATTTTCAGGATAATTATACTTCACACCTAAATCAATATCCCCATACCCAGAATAGATTTGAACCATTAAGAGGTTTAGAACAATCTCCACCTTGCCATTTTTTAGAGAACGAGAGAGAAAGGAGAGATCCTTACCCTTAGTAAATAACTCTAGTCCCCCTGTACTGAATAGAAGAGGCAGTAGAGGTGGGAATAACAAACAAAAAATATTAAGACTCAAAAATAAAAGGAGACTTGGGCAGAATACACAGGTTATATCCAAGGATACACAAAGTACACAGGATACACAGATATTTAATCTGAGTTCTCATAGGGCTGGATCCAGACCTTGTTAAGTGCATGAACTTAGTTACTCCTGGGTTAAACCATGTTGATTTCAGGGGAGTCATATTTCATCTGCTGCAAACAGTATTAGAGTTGAGAGGTGATGTTTCCTATCCCAAGTCTAAATAACAGTGTGATAGTAAAGCTGGTCAGTATCTGTGTGCAGTAAGCAATTTAAAGATATATCCCTGCATGCAAAGTATACAATTAACTTGACTCCCCCTGAATTCAACATGGTTTAGCCCAGGTGTAACTAAGTTAATGCACTTAACAAGGTCTGGATCCAGCCCATAGTCTCTCTAAAGAAGAAGAAGATATTCTTAAGAGAGGCCTGAAATTTGCCCCCAGTAATAGGTGTGACCCTTTTAATGTATTCATAGATGTAGAGAGGTTCATAAGAAAGTTGACTTAAAGACATTTTTTAACAAGAATCTGAGGGGGAACCCACACAAAAAAGTGGATCTAGTTTTAAACCTAAATCCACTTTCTTTCCCCGTCATAAGAAGGGAAGCTTCATCGATACTTTTTGAGAAGCTTGTGACTAATGATTTACATAAATTAGAAGGATCAAATGATAAGAAAAAACCCTGTAATAATCTAACAAGGTAAGAGAGGATAGCATTACAAGAATTAAAAAAGAAAAAAGACATTGTCGTGAAACCAGCTGACAAAGGGGAGAGTGATTGTGGTTTTAGATGCAGTGAAATATAAGGCTAAAATAGAAAGACAGCTATAGGATTCTGACACCTATAGGAAGTTGAAGGGTGATCCAACTAAGAAATTTCAAAATGATTTAATTAAACTTTTAAGTATGTGAAGAAAGGGACCTTAAGTGAGAAAGAGAAGGAGTTTATACACATTAAGGAACCTTCGGTCCCGGTCATTTATGTCCTCCTTAAAATACATAAGGACCCAATAAACCCCCCAGGTCATCCTATAGTGGCCGGGACTGAGTCTATAACTTGCAATCTGTCTGAAATGATTGATTTTCATCTACAAAAACTAATGAGTTCAGACCTCTCATACATAAAGGATACCACAGACATGTTAGTTAAGCTTAAAGACATCACTTGGAACTAGTCACTGCGGACGTCTCCTCCCTCTATACGATCATTGACAACCAAAAGGGGCTAGAAGCAGCCGTTTTTATTTAAACCAATCATCCCTAGATCCGGATCTTATAGAGTTTTAATTGGAAGACATATTGTTTATTCTTTTTAATAATCATTTTAGCTTTGATGGGAAATTTTATATACAGACATGAGGCACAGCCATGGGGACCAGGTTTGCCCCCTGCTATGCCAACCTACTTTTTGCATTTTGGGAAATCAACATCATCCCAAAAGGGGGGCAAAACCTGGTCTTCTGGCATAGACACATAGACAGTCTTTTTATATGGGGGGGGGGGTCTGAGAAAGATTATTTAAATATTAACTTATCGTTTTAAATTAGTGAGGTTTTGGTTAATTATCTAGACCTCAATATCTATATAGAAGGTGACGTTGTGAAGACACAGAACTATATTAAAGTGACCGACACCAATTCATACATACCCATCAATAGCAATCACCATCCTCTGTGGTTACGGAATGTACCTAAAGGGCAATTCATGAGATAAAAAGGAATTGCTCAGAAGCATCCTCATTTAAGAAATATGCAAATCTCATGAAACAACAATTCCTCAATAAGGGCTATTCAGAGAAAAATCTGAGTGAAACCAATAGAGAAGTAGAATTAATAGAACAAGACTCTTTATTTATCCCTAATAACCGAAATTGTTCCAATGAAACACCTCAAATACCTTTCATATGTAAATTTTCCAGTGAACATAAAAAAGTGGAACAAATTATTAAAAACCATTGGCACATCCTCAAAGGTTTATTTATAGGAAGGCCCCTAACCTCAAAGATAGTTTGATTAGGAGTACATTTGAGGATAAAAAGTTAATTCCATCTAGGATTATATCCAAGGGGTTCCATAGGTGTGGAGACTGCCAGATGTGCAAGAACACTAGAGGACAGAAAAAAACTGAAAAATATATTTCAATATCTAATCAAAAAGAAGGTACAATTAAAGAATTCATTACCTGCAATACAAAAAATTGTCTATACATTATTGAATGCACGTGTGGCCTTTAGTATATCGGACGTACCTCCATACCCTTGAAGATCAGATGGGCTGAACATCTGCGAAACATCAAAAAGGGTCTGGAGGAACACCCTATGTCTTTGCATTTTAAACAATGCCATAATGGGAACACTGAGGACATTACAAGTTTCTGTGGTATAAAGAAGGTCAACACACATTGGCGTAAACATGACATGGGATCTAGCCTTGCAAAAGTGGAAATGGAACTCATATTTAATTTCAATACATTATATCCTCATGGTCTTAACCAAGAATTTGAAATAAAATGGTTTTTATAAGGGAAATAATTATTGGAAAAGTATGTGATCTAAAGTGGCTTATTTCCTATTGTTTCAGAGAAAGACACCCATGTACTTGTGGAACAACTTTCCTACAATCATACCATCCTGGATGTACCTGAATATGTCTGGTTTCAGAAGCTATACAGATATGGGCCTGGCTAGTACCCAGATGGGAGACCTCCTAAGACACTCCCTCTATGTTTACTATTATTCATATTTATTGTATTTTAGATTAATTGTATTTATGTGCTAATTATGAACCATATTTATTGATATTTATTGCTTTTTACTATGAATTATCATTGGCCATACAATTCCCCATTGTTTTATGCCTTGAAATTAGATGTATTGATCATGTTCTGTTTGAGAAATATATCCTTGAAAAATAATGCATTATTGATTATTGCCTGAATAGGCAAGGTTTACATATATTCGTATATTTTTAGATTAAACCTCTTTTATCAGTATAGACACTTTGTTAATAAGCACTTTAATATGCAGTTAGATTGTTAATATGCACTTTATTTATGTTTGCACATTTATAACAGAATTGTTATAATATGGGAAACCTATTTATCATCAACTACACTCTTATATAATTGGAATATCAAGTTTTACAGTGTCAAGTGATTTCAGATAATAATACACAGTCTATTAGAACACTAGCGTTTATTGTAAAGAATTTACTAATCTATAACACCCAAATATGTAATTTACACATGTCACATATATGTATTGTTTTATTGCAGAAATGTTGTTCTTTATATACATTTTTATATCTTATTGTGGAAATGGTATTGGTCTCTTATACACATATTTTGAGAATGTTGCAATACTTCTAAATATAATGTGATGGAAACATTAGTGCAAACAGCGGCATACAGAGTCCAGCGTTAGGAGCAGGTTTCTAGGACCCAGCAGGAAGAAAATCACAATGGGAGGAAACCACTTGTCAGACAACAATAAAAGCAGGACACAAGATGCACCGAGTCACTTTTGAAAAAGGGCAGTGCCCGAAACGCGTTAAGTGACCAGCGGTAGGAGAGACTCCTGGACTACAAACAGCAATCACCGTGTCTGTAGCGTGGAAGATCTGAGCACAGCCGTTTAGGACGTCCCAGCTGTTCTCCACACCATCTGACTTCCACTCTTGGACTTTAGGAGTACGCTGGTTTGTTAAGCTTTAGGTTTCATGACACATGTACATATGTTTTATGTTTATATTTTTTAACCTAAAGATATGTTTTTAGACCCAGTTCAATAGTGGGCTAACTTCCTTTGGTTGCATTTGTACTGGATGGTTAGGAGCTTTTTAGGATTGTTCCATCCACACTTTTTAAAGACATTTTGAAGCCTTTTTTTGGACAATTTAGAAATACCGCTGTTTAGAGTTGCACAATGTTTTAGGGACCCGTGTATGCCGCTATATGATATTAGGATTCATCATACGTTTTTTCCCCTTTTTAGTCACACCAATCAGCGCTTTTTCTCCTCCCATTTGCCTTTTATTTAGATTTGTTTGTGGGGTTGGGTACCCCAGGGTGAGAGCACTGGTGCAGTTTGGAGAGGCGCTTTTAAAGTGATATTGCATTTTAACATATAAGAGATCCCCAGTGTACAGCTCAGTGTCAGGAAGTGGCTGAGAAAGGACCACAACATAAGGCTCGATAACATTATCATCATCCTATCCGTGGTCTGCAAAGGTATATGTGACTTATAGATGTATTAATAGAGAATTCTAATTTCCCAGTCTCTTGAATAGTGGTTAAAACACATTGGGTATATATATAGTGAAAATCTCAGATAGATCAACATTTCAAAAATAGTAGAACATTCATTTCTTGCACAAGCAGCTTCAAGTAAATGCTGTACATTAATCTATTGGTGATAGAATGTGGGCAGAACTACCATTGTTGCAAGAGGTGCAGCAGCACTGGGGCCCATGCTGATACTGATCGCTGAAGCTCCCCACCGGGCTACCTGGGATATCATCAAGTACAAAGCATATTTTTTGCACCTGGGCCCACAACTCGCTAGTTCCGCCTCTGGTGTAAGGATCTGCTATGTTTCTGATTATTTACTATTTTTAGCTTAGTTGACTAAGGATTTGCTCAGTTCTGCTCAGCCTCTTCTATAAAGGTCATTATTTTATATCACACCATGCAGTATATGTTACAAGTGATGCAACCAGTGCTCGGTGTCTAACTAGGGCCTGGTCTTCACTTGAGCACCTGATGGTGGAAATAGTCTTGGCATAACTGGTGGGGGGTAACTATATATATATATAGGCACCGTGACTAGTATCTCGAGATTAAATAAACTTTGTGCACGTTTTATTTTTTTTGTTTTGTTTTGTTTTTTTGTATGTATGTATATATGGAAAATGAAGTAAGAGAAACTAAAGTCAGCAAACTTAAAAACTTAAAAGAGACAAGCGGGACTATGAGACTGGCAGAATAAAGAAATTGAATAAAAAGGCTGATCCTATCAAGTACACCAGATTCCATAGGAAGAGCATTCTTTGGGAGACCTCAACAGACCTCAACAGGAGACTGGGTTAGAATCTATCCTCATGATCAACTTACAAAGCCGTCTCAAGCACCTATCCAGAAAGTACAAGAACCCATTAGACACCTTCACTCAGAACAAGAGCATGGCAGCGATAGTGATTTTTTGTCCCCAGCACTGTTCACAAGGAGACCACCAAGAAAACAAATCTTAAAGGAAAATATAAAAGTAGCCTCACCATTGAAAAGAGGTCTACAGGACGACGAGGAAGAAGAGGAGGCATTACCAAAAAACACACAGAAAAGAAAGACAATGGAACAATAGAACCCATGACACAAGGGGTATTTAACCTCTCAAATTATGAATTAAAACAAGTGGACATATCATTGCTAAGCAAAGGATTCTCTTTTGCCCCCATCAGTAGAGTCAATAAATTTGACCTGTTTATTGACCTGAATAAATTCGTACACAAACTGACTCTAAAGAGACATTTTTACAGGAAAGAAATGGCTATTCTAAAAAACTATGGGGAGAACATTAATAAATCAGGTCTCAGATGCCAATCAAAGTTTTGCCCTTTGGAGTTACGCAGCAGTCAAATTGATATGTTTTATGAAATGGTCAAGCGAGAATTTGAAACAATTGAACCAGGTTAGAAACAGACCAATCTCACTCAAGCAGAACAAACAGCTCTAAAAACCCTTAAGGATAACAATCACAACATACTTAAACAAGCAAATAAGGGATACGTTTTAGTGATACTCAACAGGAAAGATTATGAAGCTGAAGCCTACAGACTACTTTTGGACAAAGATTCATATATTGACATTTTACTTGAAAAATAAGGTGTACTTAACTACAATATAGGTCACAGTAGACAACAATGTTATACAAGTATCGAAACTTACTTCTCGTTTGGCGGTCAGTGCTACAAACAGGTTTGTGGCACAGCGATGGGCACGAAATTCGTGCCAAGCTACGCAAACCTGTTTGTAGCACAATGGGAGAACAAGTACATTTGGTCACCAGAAAACCCTTACAGAGATCACATCGTAATATGGAGAAGATACATCGACAATGTAATCTGTATATGGACCGGAGATGAACCTACCCTGAGGGATTTTGTGAATTATATTAATACTAATCCCCTCAACCTCATCTTTTCCACTGAAATCAGTAAAGAAAGGGCAATATTCCTGGATCTGGTTATTAAGGTTCATAATGACAAACTGATCACAAAAACTCACATTAAAAAGATCGATGCGAATACCTATATTCCATCCAACAGCAGCCACCACAGAAACTGGCTAAATAATATTCCGAATGGACAGTTCCAAAGGTTAAAAAGGAATTGCACCTACCAGGAAGATTTTGACACCCAAGACTCACAGCTGCAAAAATGATTAATGGAAAAGAACTATGACCAGGTACTGGTCGAAAGAACTTTTCAGACAAACAGGAACAAGGAAAGAAGAGATCTATTAGAGGAAGAATGGGGAGAATAGAGAACTTTAAGATGAAGGGACAAGAAGAAACAGTCCGGTTCATTACAAACTACAACAGTAACCACAGGGATATGGAGAAAATCCTGAAAAAACATTGGCCACTTTTGTTGAAGGACCCAGCCTTAACTGACATCCTTCCAAAAAAACGATTATCACTTATAGAAGGACCAACAACTTCAAGGACATCCTAGCACCAAGTGCACTGGTACCTGAAATTAACTAAAAACAAACTTGGCTAAATGAAGCACAACCTGGATTCTTCTATTGCACCAAATGCATAGGATGCAGAACCTCGAAAGAGAGGAGCACTAAACCAATCAAAGAATTTAAATCCAACAACACCAGAGCAACTTTTAAAATGAAAGAAAAGCTAGGATGCAAAACGAAGGGAGTGATCTACTTGATCGAATGCCCCTGCGGGCTCCAATACATAGGCCGTACAATTAGGCCCCTGAAAGAGAGAATCTCAGAACATATGAGAAATGTTAACAAAGGCCTTTTAACCCACAGTTTGCCAGCCCACTTCAAGGAACATCACAAGAGCAACCCTTCACTAATAAAGTTTATGGGGATAAAAAAGGTACCAAAACATTGGAGAGGTGGAAACTACAATAGCTGCCATCTCCAAGGAAGAAACAAAGTGGATATTTAACCTTCAAACCGTGGCCCCGAAAGGCCTGAACATTGACTTAGATCTGGGTTCTTTTCTTTTTAATTATACTATTGCCAGATATTCTCCCTTTTCCCATGCTCCATTGTGTCTTTCAGAACTTCTCCTCTATGATTACTCCTTTATAACCACTCTCCTTTATAACCACTCTTCTTTGACCAGACTGTGACTAAGCCCATAGCAATTTCCACCACTTCCCAGTGTAATTTTGGTACCTAATGGGTACTTGCACCCCTTCTAAGTACCCTTCCATCATCAACCAGTGCACACAGAAACCTGGTACATCGCAGTTCTTCCACTCCTCCCACTAGATGCCCCCCCCATTCCCTATAATATCCTAATTTCTGTATCACCATCATTCGCAATTTGGAACTTAATTGCAGCCCACGAGTATCACTTACAGTGTATATATTTTTTTTTTATTGTTTATTATTGCATTTGAATTAAATAAAGGCATATCTTTTTAACCTAACACTATTATTGGACCAGTTACATCAGTTAGGTCACAAAATACCTATCCCCTTTTAATGAAGCAAAAACGGGATTCAGAAAAGGCACAAAAGCTTTTTGTTGATACATCACTATGGCAACCACCAGATGTTTGCAGAAGCCCTATTACAGCTGAGCGCGCGGCTTTTATCCCTGACAGAATGGATTCAAACAAACAGTATCCCGAGTAAGCTAACACCCTGAGGAAGCCTGTATGGTATGGAAAAAGGTATTTTTATGACAGAGAACAGAGATCTCCCTACGTGAATACTGACTGGTTGCGTAAGAAATTTTCCCTCACTGCTATACAGCCTGCGACTACAGCGGTGTACACGCTGCTGTAAAAGCTTTGAACTTTCAACTAAGTCTCCCAAGGGAACGGACCACAGGAGACTATGACCCCAAGTAAATCCGGGACAACATCCCAAAGAACGGCAGGCAGGTCTGCCTACCCACCAAGAATCATCACAAAAGTTCTAACCAATACCGCTGACTGTTGCTACGGATGCTGCCTGCCAGCCTGATACAAATCTGCAAGTCGGGACAACCAGAAGCACGGACGGCACGTGCTCAGCCTAGAGCTAACTAGTTATAACGGCACTTCTGCTATACGCCAGAAAGAAAACATCGGCAGGGAACGAGTGGCTACTATGCCCCATCTTCTGGTGAGTGGACCCTTACAGTATTGTATACTTTGCACACTGAATTTTAATGTGCATTTCAATGTGCTTTCATAAACAATCATTCTCGGGACTCAGCCAGCTACTTATCTGACACAAAGTGTCTAAGGCTGACAATCTATCTTCAACACTTGATAACTATAGACTGCAAATACTTTTGTTGAGAACACTGAACTGAGTTATTATTGATCACTTTGATTACTTGTCATTGGAACCAATCCAGGGATTATCTTAACACAGAGTGTCCAAAACAGACGTTTAACTTTTTAAACAGTTATTGCATTATTGTTGTTTTTGCTTAAAGAAGCAGTAATACGGGTTGAGGGCCACTCCTCGCAGTTATCAGACTCCAAGTTCCAAATACTTGTATAACATTGTTGTCTACTATGACCTATACTGTAAGTGAATACACCTTATTTTTCAAGTAAAAAGTTAATTTGTCGTCATTATTAGACTGTCATAATCTACTATACAGTGTGAGGTGTGGCGCGGAGTAGGAACTCTTTTTCTACATTTAAGATAACCCTAGGGATATTAGAAGCTCCGTCAAGAGGGAGCTTTGCCCACCTACCCCCAGCAGCCTACTTCCATCCAAATCCACACTGTACTCCTGCCTTTTCATTGGGCAGGTTTTTACCCTCTGATAATATTAGCAGAGCATTGATGCACACTCCCCTCTCAAAGATTCATATATACCCGTACTCGAAGATCCTACAGAAGCCTTCCTGGATGAGCTTAGACCAATCTTGGTCAATGCCCTACAACTTGATATCATCAACAAGGACGAATACCAGTTCCTCTTCAATAACACTCCAGTCATTCCAATCTTCTACTACTTACCTAAAATCCATAAATGTCTTCACAACCCACCAGGACAACTGATAATAGCTGGAATTGGATCACTCACGTCCCATCTGTCTGAATACATAGAAGTTTTCCTGCAAAAGTATGTATGGAACTTATCTCTTATCTGAAGGACACTATTTCAATATTGCAAATAATAGAGCATCTGGAATGGAAAGAAAGTTACCAATTGGTAACCATAGATGTGCAGTCCCTATACACCTCTATCCCATGACAGGGGTGTAGAATTTGTCAGAGAATTCCTCTCAGAGGAACATGAACTAGAAGATCAACATAAGGACTTTATCTGCCATCTTATTACATATACTCTGACACACAACTATTTCAAATTCTTAGATACCTTCCACCTCCAGACATGTGGCACTGCTATGGGCACAGTGTTTGCCCCTAGCTTTACAAACCTGCACATGGGTAGCTGGGAATGAAAGTACATTTATACAATCAATTTTCTGAGTACATAAGACTATACAAACAATATATAGATGACGTTATTTTAATCTGGGATGGGGAATTAGAAACATTTCAAGAATTTTTCAAATGAATATCCACCAATGATTATAATTTGAAATTTACTTGTAACATCTCAAATGAGAAAGTGAAATATTTAGATTTACAACAATCAAATGAACAAGACAAAGTAATCACAACTAACTATATAAAAAATGTAGATACAAACAGTTACCTTCATTTTTCCAGTGGACACCTCAAAAGATGGAAAACGAATATACCATATTCGCAACTATGTAGAGTGAAAAGAAACTGCACAAAATAGGAGACATATGAAGGCCAATTACAATCATATGCCAACCGGTTTAAAGATAGAGGATATCCAGCCAGACTCATTGAAGGGGCAATTCAGAAAACAAAAATTACAGAAAGGATTTCTCTCTTGACGTACAAACAAAAACCACCTCAGAAGCACTCCTGGCCTTCATCGCTCAATTCAATAGTTCACAGAAGGAAATTGAATCCACCTTCAAGAAACATTGGTATATTTTACTTACTGACCTAATTTTAGAGAAAATGATCTCAGAAAAACCAAAAGTCATCAACAGAAAATCTAAAAATCTGAAAGAAATTTTAGCACCTAGCAATTTAAGACTGGAACACCAAGAAGATAAACAAAAGAAATGGATGAAAACAACTAGTTCACACAAGTGTGGCCATTGCATCATCTGCAAGCACATTACTTCTCAGAAAAAGTTCCATAATTTTGACAATTCACATTTTTTTTAATTAAACACTTTATGAACTGTTCCAGTACATCCATTATCTATATGTTGGATTGTCCTTGCAATCTGAAGTACTGCATATAGGCAAAATGAAAAGAAAAGTTGAACTGAGGATACAGGAACATGTCCGTAATATTAAAAACAATATTAAAATATTACAAGCCACACGGTTTCAGAACATTTTCTCCAAGTACACAATTCGGATCCTGCTTACCTTAAAGTTACATTTTTAGAAAATGTTACTCTAGGTCCAAAAGGAGGAGACTTAGCTAAACTACTCTCCCAAAGGGAGATGTATTGGATTTACCAACTAAATACACTACATATAAATATGCATATATATTTACTTTTTATATACTTTTAGATAGTTTTCTTTTAAACAATTGTCTTTTAACAAATTGTTTAGATTGCATTCATATTCTTGGTCTATTGCCTTCGCTTTCATTTTTATATTGTTAGGTTCTATACTGGTATAATCTTCCTTTAATCTTTTTAGAATCGTGTCATTATTATTTTAGCCCATATTATTAACAAGTCTTTTTACCCATACGTTTGCTTAAATTATATCTATGTATTTTTCATTTACAATAAGCACAATTCACTTTATATGTTCACTTGCACTCAACTCTAATTTTAGAGGTGACATTATCTGCTTCATTTTCTATTTAAATCAACCTCATACATAAGTAGGGCTCCCCTATAGTCCCCCCATTCTTTGTTTCCTGTTTTTCTGTTTCTTTTTTTCATCTCTTCCTTAAACTGGTATTCACATCCTTTAGACCTCTATACACTGGTCCATCCCCCTATATCTTTGTACAGTGGACAAGCTTTACTATAAGCCCCTATCTAACGAATTGCACTCAGCTCTAATCTTAGAGTTACACCCCTAAGATTTGGCTCTCACTTAGTCCCCTCATAACATATTTGGCTAGCCCCTGCTCTCACTATCTGTTTAACTCGTTTTCATGCGGGGTATATTAGCTTAATGTTTCCTGATCCTATCTTTCATTTATTCCTATTTTTCCTATCTTTCCACTGTTCTCCTTGGCCTCTCCACTGTTATATGATTCACCCTTCCTGGGCTAACTTGCTTCTTGTAAATGTTTCCCTCACAGTCTTTAATTAATAAATCAACACTTTTTTTGTTTTTGTTTTTCTTTCATTTCATTCCATTCATGAATCCACTCATATTGATACTTGCTTTGCCAAATGTCAATAACTTTAATCAAATAGTATAGAAATGTAACAATCAATTTATTAAAATGTGAACTGTCCATTGGTGACCACCACTGGGACTCCTTCTACCAATCAGGACCATCTTGAACATGTAATTAGATGCCCCTTAGTGCCACAAACTTTTCTTTGATCTAATCCCTGAGGAAGTAAGTGCAGGACCTGCGGCTCTTGCAATTCAATTCAATACAATACAGAGCATCTCAGCAGTATCTGGACTAGGAAAAGTGGCTTGTGCTCCTTTCTCCCCATGCCACGGCAAATTGGCTTTCCGGGCAACGAGGTTGACTGCGCACAAAGACCGCAAGCATCCTGGAAACGGACCTCTGCATACTGTCACAGATAAGCTCTGCTATTCTGTTATATTGTTTTTAAACCATTTTATTGCAGTACGCATGTATTTTAGACCTTATTGAAGTTAACTTGTTTTTATAACGTTAATACACTATGGGCCTGAATCAATGAAACGCAAATTTAAAAAAAAACGCGGGTATAAAATATGCACCGTTCACATGAAAAAATAACCGCTATTCAATTAGAAATGTCCCTCCGCCTCCAACGCATGTTAAATGGACCATGAGCGTATTTGTTAGCGCTCACTTTTGTGCTTACCTCCCGTTATAAAATACGCGCGTGTATTCCTGTATCTTTACCCATGCAACACAAATGTCAGCACAATCACTTCCCATAAGCAGCCCTTCCGTCATATGTCTGTAATAATCTATTTAGGACCTTCTGCACTTGAATGTCAAAAATTAGACTGCAGCAACTCAACTTTTTCGGATTGTTGTTTTCTTAAAAACTTCTGCCAGCGTCATTTTTCACTTTTCAATGTTCTCTTCTACTTTTTAGTTATTTTTTAACCTACAGCTATTTATTTGAGTTGCAGGCTGCATAGATTTATGTGGATTATCACATTTCTGTTGACACTGTGCTGGGAGGTGATCAGGAGCATAGAGGAGCTGTACACTTGAAAGTTTTCATGAACTTCACCCTCACATATCATAATATGCACCTTGATGAGGTGCGCAAAAAATTATGTAAAATAACGCACGAATTTGAACACGTGTAACGCAATTGAATTGCAAAAATTCGCACTTGCAATGCATTTAAATAAGCACAAAAAATACGCGCGATAGATCAAAAAAGTACACGAAAAAAACGGAATTGAATCAGGACCAAAAATTCTGTGTGAAAAAAATATGCAAATTAGCAAAATACGTGAAAAAACGCAGAAAAAATTACCTTTGCGCTTAATTGAATCAGGCCCTATATGTCGGAATTTGGTTCATTTTACATGTACATGATGGAAGTCAGCAAGGACTGAGAGATACCTTTTTACAGGCTGATAACAAAGATAAACTCTGGTACACATATTTGAGGAATACCTCTGTTATTACTTATCTATATGTAGCTTTATCATTAAAGGTGGTTGCTCTATCTCACTAGATACAATTTTCTGCTCACTGGGCATAAACATATATTTCTAAGTGGTCAAAAAGGTTCTTTTGCACTCAGCGCTTGATGGATCACCAGAGACTGGCTCCTCCATAGCCTAGTAAGGTTTAAAACAGATGTAAATGTGATCCTAACATCGCTAGAAAAAATCAAAGAAACGTTTGAACTAAAACCAAATGTTATTTTATTGGTCTATTAATATGATGGGGTAAAAAAAAGTAGTTAATGTCTCTGGTTTTAATTGGAATGAAATGTCTATTTAAATCTACTTTCGTAGAGAGTTGCGTACATATATCACTTTTAAAACAGATTAAGATGGTCTGTTGCAAATGTCTTTGTAATCCGCAAGGAGCGAAAAGAATGAAGATATAAACAAATAATATTTCTGGTTGTATTGTATTGAAAACAAATGTCCATTTAAAAGTACTTTTGTAGGGAGCTGCGTTCATATATCACTCTGAAAACTGATTGAGAGTGTCTGTTGCAAAAGTCATTGTGATCCGCAATACAACGGAAGGACTGCAGTGGTGATTAAAGTCCTCTAAATTCCCTCTTGTGATGTACAGGGGTGAGGAAGGACAAAGTGTAAACAAAGTACTCCAGAGGTGGCGAAGTCTGTATAGCAAGTCCCAAATAGCTATGCGGTATCCCACTATCGCAGGGAGCAGCACTATTTGCCGCTCCCCTGTTTTTGCTCAGGACTATTTGAGACCACAGACCACGCTAAGTGATCATTAGTAACTTTACTTTACAAGTGCCCCCTCTTATATATATATATATATATATATATATATATATATATGATCCTTATTATACAAGGTATGTCTATAAAACAACGAGACTGTGATTCCACCTAGTAAACATAGCAGTCATAAGCGGTTATAACTGCATACGTAGTGACCTTGAACATGTGGCAGAATAGGTTCCAGAAGGCACAACAGTTAACCAGTATTATTATAAGGAAGTTTTGAAAAAGAAAAAAGCTAGAAAGAAACAGCCGCAACTGTGGAAAAATGGTTTCATTCTACACCAGGACAATGCGCCTGCTCACGAAGCACTTTCTGTGAAGCAGTTTTTGACCAACAATCACATTACTACAATTGAACATCCTCCATATTCACCCGATTTCCTAAAAGTTAAATCAATGCTTAAAGGGACATATTTTTTGAGTCAGTTGAAGAAAATGGCAGATATGTTGAAACAACTGACAGAAATGAATTTGCTCCATGTCTTTGACCAGTGAAAAATAAGACTACAGCGATGTATTAGTGCAAATGGGGAGTATATTGTAGGGGGACAAGCATTACATTTGTAATACCAATAAATAAAAGTGAGTTATTTAATCAGTCTCGTTATTTAATAGACATACCTCGTATGTGTACAATGACAAAATGCTAAATAAACCAAAATCTTATCTGAATGCACAGAAAAGATGGGAAAATCAGAACTGAGAATCAGTTCCTTAGTTATCATCGTCAAATATCGGTGCCAATGGGCCAGATCCAGACCTAAGTGCTTGTTACCTTACATCACGTAGCGTATTTACGCTAGTGTATTTTCTATGCTCTTCCCTAGGCACTTCCCTCGCTCATACATACATTGGTCATTTTACGCTTCCTAAACCCTACCTAAACTTTTCAAAGTATAAGTACTGACGCACATAATGGATTCACGTACGTAACGGTCTAACCCGGGCCATACTGTGCAATTTAAATGCCTCCCTCCCCCTACAAAACTTAACTACGGGTGTCGTATGGATGACCGCCCCTTCGTTCGTAGTTATGCTGATAGTACGTATGTTCAGAGTTACGTGGCATAACGTCTGCCGTGTGCATGCGCAGTAAATACAAATAGGCAATTTTACGTCAGTGGCTAGCGTAAAAACGCTATACCCCTGTGTGTTGTTTTGCTTGTTTTTTAATCAAGTGTTCTTTTTATTGAGTTTTTGTTGTTACAAACAATAAAGACAAAAATAACAAAACAACAATAGTGGGAAACACTCTTAGATAATAGTTTCCACATACAATATCAGTGTGTAGATGGTAAACAATACAGCTTCTGAAGTAGATATTAAGCATTTGTCAAAACAATGTTAGAAACAGGAGCAGGGGCCGCACTGAGTTGAGGTACAAAGGGAATAATGCTCGTATAGTATATACAATCCAGCCATGGAGCCTATACTCTGGGGAATTTGTGAGGAGCCTTCCTGGCTGAGTAAAAAAAAAAATTCATAAGCCAGGGTCTTATCTACACGATTTATCCAGTCACATAGACGTGGAGAAGCGTAATCCGTTCATTTTCACGAGATAACAATCTGAGACAGTGAGAAGTGGGGTTTACAAGTACTTAGTGGTAACTCTATCAAAAGTGTTCTCTAGAAAGACACAGCAGATACAAGATTTGGAATCCATACGGAATGAAGTGGATAATGTGTCAAGTGCAGTTCTCCAAATCTTTTCCCAAAATCTGATTGATGACAATGTTTAGAAGTAAATACATTTAGTAACT
>WWET01004153.1:26064-49956 GCA_011038615.1 Limnodynastes dumerilii
CGGAAGTTGTCATACTGCACATGCGCAGTGCGTTTTTTCTCCCGTTTTTACGCTCCCGACCGGCGTACGATCGCTTGTGGGCGTAGGTCTGAATCAGGCCCCATGAGGCAGTCATGGTATGAGTAAATAGGCTTTATTACAAGCCTTGGGAAATTCTGTTTTTACTTCCACTTAGCTACTACATTCACCACCAAGGAAAAAATGCCTAAATCAGATTTATAGCAATTTACCTATTGACCAGTTTATATCATCATAACAAGAAGGGTTTACATGTACTTTACATTCTGGTTACTTTAAATGTATGCTTGCATTTGGATTATTCAACATATTTTGGCTTGTCATTTTCAGTTTACTTTGTTAAACCAGTTTTAAAAACACACTAGCTCAGATAAAACTAGACAGAAATCTATGATCTGCAAGATAAAAAATAACAATGTCAAAATGTGTTTATTATTTTTTTTGTTTTTATCTATAAAACTAAAGTAGCGCTTTACATAGAATATTTCACATTCACATCAGTCCCTGCCTGATTGGAGCTACATACAAAGGTCCCTAACACAGGCATACACACACACACTAACACAGTCACACATGCACAGGGCTAGTTTATTCAGCAGCCAATTAACCTACCACCATGTTTTAGGAGTGTGGGAGGAAACCCACGCATACACAGGGAGAACATACAAACTCCACCCAGATAAGGCCTAGCTGTGAGACACAAGTGCTACTCACTGAGTCACTGTGCTGCCCCTGTTTAACAATTAATTCCTAAATAACTTTGGATAATGTACTACATGTTTTACAAGGGAAATTTGTGATAAAATTTGCATTCTAAATCATGCTAATTTTGCATGTGCTTTCTTGACCGATAGACTGCAAGGTGAATGCCTTCATTACAATCTTTGGATAATGTACTGTGTTACAGAAATTTTGCCATTAATTGATAAAACAAATATGATTGCCTCAGGTTAAACAGTTGTGTACTTTATAAAATAATGAAAAAATTTAAACAATATTTTTAATGTAAACAATATTTTACATTTTTTCCCAAAAATTATAAATAACTGGGAAACCCATAAATGTAAAAGTTCCTATTCTGTATGACATGGGTTGTCAGAACATTAGATTATTGAATCCCAGTGTATGGTTTGTAATGAGATTGACAATAAAGTTGAATTCATTTATTAGATGGATCTGGAGAGGAGCTGAAATGTAGTAATGGAATTATGAAAAGAGTAACACTGTGTTCTCTGAGCATATATGTCCAGGGTCCATACATGACTAATTTCAGTCATTACTGCTGTCCGTGTATAATAAAATTCACAAATATAATTAAATGCCTTTACTAGTTTTCTTCCCTAAGTGATATAAATGTAATAACATCTAATAAAAAAAAAATATTAAATATGATTTATTTTATATATATTAGCTGACAAGAAAATGGAGCATTGAAGTTTTCACAGAACTCAACAACTCCCTAGCACTCCAGTAGTTAACTAGTTAACCCCAATGCAAGGGGGAGGTCTTCACATGGGGGTGTGATCCAGTTCTTCCCATCTGGTACAATCTATGTGGACATTAGCTGGCTAGGGTCTTCCAGAGTGGGACAGACTTGACGGCTGCTTGTTCTATATTTAATCTGTTTCATTGCAGAAATCCATGGGGAAAGATTGGTGATCATCCTTTCCAGAGTTATTGTCCAACATTACTTTCAATAAAGTCGCAAAGCTCTAACAATTTTGTTCTGCTGGCCAAGAGATTGGTTTAGAGTAGATGAATTTGTCCATGAATCTGTACAACAGGTCTTTAATGTATATTAACTAGTAATGTCAAAACCAATATAAAAAGTTAAGGAAAATAAGGAAAATTACATTTTGTCAAATGTTATTTAATTATAAACCTACCAAGACCCATTGTTGTTGTAAAAAAAGTTATAGACACATTAAAAACCAGGCTAATAACTAATACCCAAGTGAAGAATAAAAGTAACCAGGAAAATTTTTAGAGAACAAGGGTTGGAGAAACAGACAAAGGGCAAAATGGTGGTAGGAGAACACAAGAAAAGATTGTATCCTAAATAGAAGTATAAACTTTCTAGATGATTATGAGTTGGAAATGTGTGTTATAATCACTGAGAGCTAAACAGGCAAATTTTGGAGGCAGGAGAGCAAATATGTAATCAGTGTGGAAGTAAGTTGAGGGCATAGAAAGGAGGGTAAGTGGCCTTGTAGTTGACAGCAAAGAACTTGAAGTTTATTCTGAAGTCAGTGTTGTGAGTGGCAGAGTAAGCAAGGATAGGTACAAAGGCCAAAGGAGGACAATAAGATGTAACTTAGGGACATGTACTGGATGAGGTTCAGAAATGGCCAGTTGTGGAAGAAGTCCATGGAAGATTTTACTCTAGCAGTACATCAGAACATTATTTTGTATTTGATATTGACATCATATCATCTTAAAATGTTATTCTCTTTATTATGCAGATCAGCAGAATGTGATAGAATGCCAGAATCTGGAAAAAGATAATTGTTGGCATTGTAGTAGGTAAAATCATTATCCTGATCCTGATTTCACTGGGAATCTTTTATTTTGTTAAAAGACATATGAAAAAAAGTAAATCAGATAAATACAGACGTTTTTCTTTATCTTGAAAAAATATAAATAAAAAAGATTTAAATTAATAGATAAATGTTGTATATTTTTTAGAACAAAGACATGCAGAAACAGAGTCAACATATCAGGTATTAAATTACAAGAAAATATTAAACGTTTCTTGTCTCTACTTTTAATGTCAATAATTATTTATAATGAAAAATCTAAAGTTCTTAATGTGCAGGTTGTTTTAACATTTCCAAACATTTATGTTATAGGACCTACAAGGAAATCCCGGTGACATCTACAACATCTTATCATTCTCTAATAAAGACCAGCAATTATCTACATAAACAACTGTTGATTTTTCTAAGAAAATACAGGAACCATTATAGCATCAAATTCTTTTTAGTGACTTTTAAGCTATTGTTGTTTTTAAATAGATTTAACTACTATTTAAGTTCTATGTCAAGCTTTAAAATAACAAATACAATAAGCATAGCAGTTGGGCCCAGATACGGCTTTCCTCTCCATGATGCTTCTTACATAACAGAATGGGAAAGCTATATTGTATTCTTTAAGAAAAACTATCAGCTTCCTGCAAAGATCAGAGAGACAATCAAGCTGATGTCATCCATTCAATTCACAGAGTGAGTCATACACTATCTCCGTAGGACATTAAATGGGTGGTCAGTTTCGTTGTCTGATCTCGGCAGGAAGCTGGTAGCTGCTAAATGGCAAGTAAACAAATATAAACAGAAAAAAACTCTTTACCCAGCGCTAATAATCTGCAGCTGCCATGACTTGAAACGATTGTTCCACAGAAAACACTGATTGTAGCTTGAAAATTGTGTGTGGTCACAAGCAGCGCTGAAAGTGTCAATAGAGCTGGTACAATGGCAAACCAGAGCCAAAGTTTCTCCAGGGATAATTCCAATTTTATCCCTCACAGTATAAGTCCCAAATGCGTTCTTCCTTGCAATATCCCCACCGCAAACCATGTAAACAAGGGAAACAGAGAACCGTTAAGAACAGCGTTTATTTAGCAGACTAAAATACTGCAAGCAGTACCACATAAAACAAACAAGTAAAATAAGTAAAAAACGGAGGAGCAAGACAGCTGGTCAGATCATACCTAGGTAGGATGGTATACAGGGGCAGATGGTAAGGGATCCCGTTAAAGCACCTCTGTGAGACTCAACTGTGTATGACTGCAAGACCTCTAGCTCCTCCCACCGACGCGTTTCAGCCAGGTATCTCTGGCCTTTCTCAAGGTGTAGTGGTACGTATCTAATTAGGAGGGTTTAAATATCCCTTCCTCTCTTTTGATTGGTGGTAGGATTTTAAAGGGCAACCATTTAAGTTCTAGGAGGCAATTTAACCCTAATCGGTTTGCTTTAAGCATATACACTTATAGATAAGTGAAAAATGCAAAGTGGAGCAATATACAAGCACATATTTAAATAGCAACATAATATATGTCATTCTGTAACAATTAAATGCAATAGTTATGCATCACAACAAAATGTATTTTACAGCATAACAATACATAACAACATTGTACATTGATCATGAATACAGTTTTTTAGACATTAATTATAAAAAATATACAATCTTTTAGACATTTACTTTAAATATGGCAACATAGTATACATCATATCATTACAATTTTTCAGTGGATATAAGTTACAGGGGCAACTTTTTACCATTAAACTAGCCATTAAGCAAATACAAAGGACAACATTTGCTAATATACTGACAATTAATGGTAAACCTTTACAAATTACTAATAGGATTACTTTTTCCTTTTTACAAAGACATCGACAAATATACATGATATTAATGCAGACTTATTGCATACATAAGTATAGTTGTAATGAAACAATTTTCTTTAGTAGTTTTTACATACATATAAGTGTTAGAAGAAAATAAACGCTGTTCTTAACGGTTCTCTGTTTCCCTTGTTTACATGGTTTGTGGTGGGGATATTGCAAGGAAGAACGCATTTGGGACTTATACTGTGAGGGATAAAATTGGAATTATCCCTGGAGAAACTTTGGCTCTGGTTTGCCGTTGTACCAGCTCTATTGACACTTTCAGCGCTGCTTGTGACCACACACAATTTTCAGGCAAGTAAACAAAGTTTAAATGATTTTTGATGCCCCATTCAACGTTCCCCAGCAGGTGGGTCTACCATACATGAAATTAAAACCATGTTTAACAGACTTTTCCTTGTTTTTTTGGAAAGGTTTAACTGTGCACAACTGTATTGGCAGATAAATAGAAATAACATAATTTCAAAGTAAAGTTGGGGACATACTGATAATGTGGTGACCTGCCTGACTATTGTATAGTATGTACATATAAAAACCTTTATATATCACTCTATTTTGGAAATCAATTCTCCGAGGCAGCAAAGTATATTCCAGATAAAGCTATATCATTTAGCAAAATAAATGTGTGTGCTGCCGACCGAACAGCTAGACATGCATGCAGTTGTTAAAGTTGTGGGAAATTTCATGCATAGCTGACCCACTTGCTGGGAAAAATTGAATAGGGCTTAGCAGCTACCGGTTTTCTGCAGAGAAAGCTGACATTACCCATTTAATGTCCTACAGAAAGAGTATATGACTCATCCTGTGAATTGAATGGTTGATGTGAGGCCCATTTTCTGATCTCTGCAGAAAAGCAGCTGCTGAGAGGTAAACAAAGTTTTAATGATTTACTAATGGGTTGCAATCAAGCTTTTCCATCATGCTGTGAAATAAGCATTAAGGCTGAGAAAGTTTTATCTGAGTCCAGCTGTATGTAAATATGCAGTGTCCAGCATCTGTAAAAAAAATTAAATGAAAAAATGTATGTAACATACCCTGGGAATGCCAGTGGTGGTCAGTTAATTTGAATATGACCCAACACTTGCCGGCTTGTTAAATAAAAATTTAGTAAATCTAGTGTTCTCTAAATACAAACTTTAGATACACGCTGATGAAGTTATCCTAGTTGCATAGAATAGAAGAATTTTAGAACCAGCATGTGTTGTCATCTGTCAGTGTAAATGTAAAAATGTACATTTTCTCTTCCTGTCAAATAAAGTGAAATCACTCTGATTGATGCTTATGCCTCCACTGCATCCACCCCTATTGCTACCTGAGATAGCAAAGACAAGAGACTATAAAGAAGTGCATCCAAATATATCCAAAGTGTATTTTCATTTACAAAATTAGCCCTACTAAATATATTTTTGATTATACAGTTTTATAATGGTTGTATACTTATAATCTCCCTGAGAAAGTTAACCCTTGCATCCCTCCCTCTAAGTTTTCTATGCAACCGTTTTAAAGCACAAGTACAAGCATTAGGAAAATTGATTCCAGCAGCCCAGACTGGTAAAGCCTAGTGCTGGTATCAGTAAGGGTTTTTTGTTTGTTTATTTTACTTTTTTTTTTATAAATAAGCGGCTAAGTTTTCTAGACAGTGCATTAACACTGCACTGTCTATTAACATTAGCTGCTCCTATCAGTCCAGACCATTATGCAAATTTTATTTACTTACTGTACAACTCAAAAACACTGATTGTACAGTGCGTATGCAAGATCTGTTTACATTCTACAACTTGCAAACAAATATACATTGTTTTGTTTATCATCTGAAAATCTCTCAAGTGTTTTCTCAGCTTAAAAGGATGGAATGTGGACCACAATGGACAATTTGTAATACTGACTACCAGAGAGAATAATACACACAGGTATAGCAGGTCGGGTTAGCTTTAGACATTAGCCACTAAGTGCAACCAGAAGACAGAGACAAATTAAATGTAGATAGTGCTCACAAAGTAGATCTAATAAAAAGGTAGGCTTCAGACAATGCAAAATTCAATAACGCAGACCAGAGTCAAACCTCATAGTAATTCATGTGTATATAAAGAAAAAGCAGGAACATCATTAGAAGCAATGCTAGTACTAGAAACCATACATAATGACATGACAAGACAGGAATTGCTAGCAGATATAAATGGAACCCTCACAGTTTTCACTCATTAGATGCAACAGAAATCAAATTAAATTATATATTCCAATTAATACAAATTATATTGAAACAATACATGTATAAGAAAAATAAGGATTTGTGTACTGCATGTGTTTACTATATGGGTGAATATTGCGTAAGAGGATAGCATGAGAATATAGTATGTAGTGGACCAATGTAGAATTACTGGAAACATCTCTTCTTGATAATTTTTCCTAATTTAAAAAAGCCCTGCTGTATAAAATGTCTTCCCTGGACAAATTCTCCTCATACATCAATTGGATTATCTTCACCAAAGACTTGACATAGTAAAATAATTTTTTTACAGAAAGAAAATTCTAGGACAATCTAGTTTACCACTTTTTTTGTATTTTTAAACTCATACTGACCTATTTCATCCTTAGTTTTAATATTTAGGATGCTCTCATGTTTATACCATAATTATTGCATAAATTGCAATATTGTTTTAGTCTCTACAATCACTGATGGGAGGCTATTCCACTCATCCACTACTACAGTTTTGTGAAGTAATTTTTCCTCAAACTTCCTCCAATGTCAGTGCTGCCCTGTGTTCTATCTTTACTTTTTCTGTGATAAATGGTTGCCTCCGGTACCTGGTTAAAACACTTCTATTATTTCCTACTCTCTTTCCTGTACCTGGTTATGACCATTCTCTCATATCCCACCTCATTGTAATCCTTGCATCATAATCTCCTCCCCCTTCTCTTTCCACAACATATGTGTGATGTAGACCATGCACCACTTCAGTGGCTCTACTTTGCACAGTCTCTAATGTATTTATACCCTTCATAATTGAACACAATATTCCAGGTAAAGTAGTAGCTATGCAGGGACATAACTCATTCTCAGTTTCTGCTAATAAGTCCTCTCCCAATGCAACCAAGCTTCTTACTTGACTTTCTCTGTTGTCTATACTGCAACCAAAATATTATCCACAGTACCATTTGTGAACCTAATCCCAAGGTTTCCAGTTCATTTAACACTCTGTCATGTTGGATAGTAGCAAAGCTATATCTACTGCGCTTTTTTATTTAGCTTTAAAAAAATTCACAATAAAATGGCCTCTAAATGTGCCCCAAAAAGTTATTGTGATTAATAAGAACAATTTTGTAAAATAGTGATGAGGGCAATTCCATATATAGAGGAAAAATACAAATAAACTAAAAAAATGTGAAAACATCTGATATAATTGCCTAAACGATTCATATATTATTACACAATATAAAAATAAATACAAACTATGGACCCATAAATACATAAATAAATCAATATACAGATTCCATAATTGTTTGAAGTAAAAAACACTGTCTAATTTATATGTGAGTGGATCAAGTAAAGTACAGGTAACAGTACTCCTAAATAAAAACAGTTGATGATATAGTAAATTATTAATGGATCTAATATAATCACACTATCTCCAACAGCTAAACTAATCTTATAGATGGTAAAAACTGTTCATGTGAAGTGCATGAACAGAACAGAGTGCTGGGAATAGTGCCTACTGCAAAATACTCATTTATGTCTTTCAGCAGCTTCGGAAAGGACCAGCCTTAGAAATGCTGAAACAAAAAAATAAGAAGCGTTATAGAAATACAGTAAATCTTTATTTAATTCAGTAAAATCTATAAATATATTATCAAGTAGCTGATTATTCATAATTGGTTAGACAGATCACATAGCTTAATAAAAACTGTTACACTTTTTGTGCCACTATGCAAAACAAAAATGTTGCAGAAATTTGATGCAAGTTAAATTACTGTAAATTGATGTAAATTGAATCACTGTAATAGTTATCCAATGAGAGCAATGTTATAAACCAGATAGTTTAAAAACAGCTCAGAGATTCCTTAAATTTTTACTTTTGATTTTCTTTCCTTGTTTAGTGAACAGTTCAAGGTTGGATTAGACACTGCAGTGTTATAACAGAAAAATGATACTTAGCTTCTGTATGAAGAATCCTCAGATAAAGCTGACACTTTTAGGTATTCTGATGAATGATTATTCTGGTATTTGTAATCAAGTGTGGTGTCCCGTAGTTCTATTATGCTACTATTGAGGATGACATATTGCAGACACCAGCATACAATAATCGCAGGTTTAAAGTTCAGCAATATGAAGTTCAGCAGATGGTATCTCGAGCCACCACCGTGGAGCAATGTGGAAAATTCCATTAGAATTTGATGCTATGGATGTAGAAGCTCTTAATATTTTAGAGAATCAGACAACTACTGAGGAAGAAGTTGCCCCTAGTCAACTTAGGAAAAAGTCCACCTTTTTTCCAGATACAAAATTTTTTCCAATAATAGAGACATTTAGGGAGTTGGGGCCTGATCCAGAACTATGACCACCGTACTAGCTACGGCGGGCGTAAGCGTAAAATCGGCTGTAAAGCCGATCTGCACATGCGCCGGGCAGATGTTGCCTGGTGTAGCTACGGCAACGCCCGATCAACGATCAACGATCGGCAACGCCCGATCAATGATCGGGCTCCCGTAGGAACAGCGTAATGACGCTTTACAGCGTTACTACGTTAAGGTTAGTGAAGGTGGGCGGGGGGAGTTAGTTTCATGAGGGAGGGAGGGAGGGCTTAGCGTTACAACGCTCCTGTGCGAGCGTATTTTCCATTGCTTAGGGTAGGAAGTTAGGGTAGCCTTCAGCCGGCGTAAGCAAGAGAAAATACGGCCGCACAGGGGGAGTGTCATGGAGAGTAGACGCCAATACGCTGTGCTTTAGTAATCACAGCGCATCGGCGTAGTTCTGGATCAGGTTTTTGGTCTCTAAGGACCTTAATGGACTATTTTTAAAGTAAAAAACTAAGCATAAAGATTACAATCTGTCACTTATTGAGTCAAGAGCACTTAAAGAATTAAGAGAGCGGGATGAGATTGTTATAAAGCCCTCTGACAAGGGGGGCTATGTTTTGCTATGGCCCTTGGAGGAATATGTGAATGAAACTTTGAAACAGCTAAATGATAAAAAAAATTATTATTTTAAATGGTTATTTAGCCCTATGGAGGATTATTCAAATTTATATCACAATTTGATTTCAAGAGCCAAAAATAATAATGTTATCTCAGACTCGGATTATACATTTTTGGAGTGCACGTGTCCAAAGGTGTACCACTCTATTTGTTGCTAAAGTGCATAAGTGCAAAGAGAGACCCCCTGGCAGGCCTATCGTGTCTGGCCAGGGATCTCTAACAGAACAAGCATCTAAATTTGTGGATTACCATTTAATTATCCTCCTTACCCTCATATCTTCGTGACACCATGGACCTTGTGGGAAAACTTAATGGCTTACAAGTGAGCTTGGATACAGTGCTAGCCACGTGAGACGTTTAAAGTCTTTACGAGTATAAAGCATAAAGCGGGTATTGCAGCAATTTAATATCATTTAAAAATGGGAAAATTTTATGATTTTTGTATTTTTCTGTTGCAGTTACTTGAATTTATTTTGACTAAAAAAATTTTTCTTTTTAACAATTGTTTTTATTTGCAAGTGAGGGGGACTGCCATGGGGACAGCCTGCGCCCCCACCTATGCAAATTTATATCTCGGGTGGTGGGAGCAGGCTATCATTTTTACCGAAGCCCATGAGGACTATACCTCCCATGTCCTCATGTGACTTCGGTGATTAACTTCCTGAAGGTGTTTATTAGGATCAACCAAGATGGCTTTTTTGAAGCACAGATTTATTTAGAAAATCAACTGCAGCAAACAGCATCCTACATAGGCAAAGCACAAATCCGCAAGCCACTTTAAAAGTGATCCCCAAGGGGGAATATTTAAGGATAAGGAGGAATTGCTCTAGAATTGCCCACTTTAAAACACGAGCAAATGAGTTACGGATCAGATCGCGTCAAAGAGGATATGAGGATAAACTTTTGAGGGATTGTTATAGAGTTGCTTTAAATACTGATAGGGAGAAACTGTTATATCCCAAAAATAAAAATATACATTTGGGTATAAAGAAATCTAATGACAAATCAAATGTAATCAGATTTATAAGCGTCTTTAACTGTGACACGGATGCAATTTTTACATTACATGTGGATGCAGATTTCAGAAAAGTTCTTGGTGACAGGTTAAATATTACATGGCGGAGGGCTAGAAACCTGCGAGATAAATTAACTTCTAACCACATAATCTAAGATTGTGGGGTCACACACATGTGGAACATGCAAGGCTTGTACATATATGGTTAAGACATTGCAGGTTACAGATAGGTTTGACCAATCTCATGTGATATCCACTTTTGTGAATTGTAATTCTTCTCTGCTCGTCTATGTTCTGACGTCCCCATGTGGGCATCAGTATGTAGGAAAGACTTTGAGAAAGTTTAAAACCAGATTACTGTAGCATGTGGGCAATATTAAACATAGTAAAAACGATTCTGAGAAATTGAAGACTCTGACACCAGTAGCACATCATATTTTGAAAAACATGGGGCAGATCCAACTGGCCTACAGGCATTTATAGTAGAAAAAGAGGAGGAGATATTTATAAAATTCTCCTACAAAGGGAGCTAGGGCCGTATTCAGACCTCTGGCCGCATTGATATGTGGCCGGAGTTTACCAATATGAACTACTGCGCATGCGCAGTAATTTCGTTATGCTATCTACGTTACTTTTTGCAACGTAGATTGCGTATAAGTGGATTTTTCTGTTGGACACCATTTCTCCCAAAGGGTTAAATGAACAGAGTACTTATACTCTATTTTTGTTAGTCCCTGTGACTAAGTTTGAATGAAAATGTATCTCTTACAGAAATATGTTCTTGTCTATGATTAATTGGGCAATTTCCCTTTAAGGCTAATGACTTGGTGTATTCGTACTATTCCTCCATTTGTGGTACACCTCTATGATAAGATTTGACTAATGACATATTTATTTGAGTACCTTTACAAAAAACTTGTCCTTTTTTCAGGTTATAAGATTTAGGATAATATCTCTTTAAATATAACCACTGGGAGGTATCCCCTTAAGGTTGATGAGTGGAGGTTTATTTTCCCTTTTTTTGCATTTGATCTTGTGATATACTCTCAATACGAATATATGAATTCAAGTTACCTCTTAAGGAGATTGAATTTGATCCTATAATTACCTTTGACATGACTGTTTGTTATCAGTGGTTATATGAAATATTATGCTTTTGGATCACTTTTTAAAGTTATTTTATTGCAGTGTATATGTACCAAATAAGTTTTTGCTGGACGATCATACCCGCTACTTGTATCTTTATATTATAAAGGATTGTTCTATTACATAATTAATAGTTAATGTTACAATATAAAGCATTGCTATAGTTCTCAATCTATGTCTTTTTAATTACTGCAGGTGTGGATCGGGTCTCTGGGAATTTCTAATTGGATAACTTGGCCTTAAATACCGAACTATACAAGCACACCAGCAGACGCCTCTTTCCCCTCGGATGAAGACGACAAAATGCGCGTCTAGGTGCTGAAATCCCGAGTGCACCGGGACCCACATGCGTTGACATAGCTCTCCCGTTTGAGACAGCGCAGGGTGAGATACTGACCAGGAATAGGGGAAGCATGACCTTGAGGTTATTAGATCTTACTAGGGCTGGCTTTCCCCGCAGACTAGTTTAGGGTTCCCTGCCGATATCACTGTCCGGAGTTTCACAATAGCACATGTGGCAAAGTATTATATTCTTTGAGCTACTATTGTATCTTATTAAATCTGTACATATCTGATATTGTATGGTATTAAACCGATTATATATGTGCATTGAAATTGATGGATACTAAGTGTATGTTTCTAATGACAGGTCATGTGTGCTGGACTTTTGAACGATCTACTATTAAAGTTCCAATATCCTGGTAATGCTGATAAGAGACACTATTTTGTCCTTTGTTTATACTTATGAATTTTAAAATGAAGTAATAAAAATGTGATGGCTTTTAAGAGACTGAGGAATGTGGTGCTGTTTAATGAATGGAGTGCACTTAAATGAACTCATTTTTGATAAATCTCTTTCTCTATGTGCTAAATATACAGTTTCGATATTTAAAATATGATAATATAACATTTTAATAAAACATAAACAGTCACATATGTCCCTTTATACCCGTTATACCAGAGAGGGTTTTAAAGAGACACACACACAAGAAATTAAAAGTGGTACTAGGCAATTAATTAAGAAGGAAATAAAAAGGTGTAATAAAGATAAATAATGAAAATATGAGAAATGGATAAAAAAATAAATCTAAGAGAGTAAATAAAAAAAAGTAAATAAAAAAAAAAAAAGCACGAGCATAGTAGAACTACCAGACACTGCACATGATTACAAATACCAGAATAATCATTCATCAGAATACCTAAAAGTGACAGCTTTATATGAGGATTCCTCATATAAAGGCTAAGTATCATCTCTCTGTTATAACAGTGCAGTGTCTAATCGAACTGTTCACTTGCCAGTATTTTCACATTACATCTAAGTTAAATCCTTCTAAACAAGGAAAGAGAATCAGAAATAAAAATTGAAGGAATCTCTGAACTGTTTTTAACTATCTGGTTTATAACATTGGGGTAGATCCAGAACTATTTACGTAGACTGCATATATGCTGTCTTTTAGACCGCATATACGCAATCTACGTATCAAAACGATACGCAGATTACGTACAATAGCTACTACGCATGCACAGTAGCTATTGTTAATTGAATTACGGCCGTCTATGGAAGACGGACGTAGTTCTGGATCCGGCCCATTGTTCCCATTGGAGAACTATTACAGTGTATCAATTTGCATCAATTTACAGTATTTCAACTTGCATCAAATTTCTGCAATATTTTTGTTTTGCCTAGTGGCACAAAAAGTGTAACAGTTTTTATTAAGCTCTGTGATCTGTCTAAGCAGTTAGGAATAAAAAAGAATAAAGAGAAACTGCGCTTTGAGACAAATAGGGTGGATAAACACCTATCTGATAACAATCCAGCTGCTGGAGAAAAAGAAAAAGAATGGAAGCGCTCAGAGTATATCGGATAATTTATTTTTGTACACAAAGTAAAATTTAAACACACATAAATGTATGCAAATAGGCTGACATGTATCAAGATACAATTAAAAAACAGATATCCTGTATCATAATATTTAAAAATTAAAATATGACCACAGATGAAATAATCACATATAGAGACTCTAATGAGACAATGAGTCTCATCAATAAAAATCATTACAAGAATCAATATAAAGCATATGTAGAAGATACAGACTTTATAGTCTCATTAAGAAAGTCTCACATATATTCACTCCTAGTAGAAAGTAGACTTCACATGAAAAGAGATATAGATTGGCAGGAATCTATATTGTAAAGAATATTCAGATAGAAGAGACTAATTAGTCTCATTGACAGAGTCTCCAGGAAGTCTCACAGATAAAGCTGTTGCAGACAACACATAGAGGACCTGTCCATATAGCCCCAGCTGTTAGGTGCAAGGTATAATTAATTTAGCTGCTGTAGTAGGATATTTTACACCCTCAAACAACACGTGAATGATGTTGATGGGCAGTAGAATAGCATAAAAATAGACACTGCACACTTGACAGGCAAATGAGTGAATACTTGCGTAAGATGACTTTTGTAACTGTCGGTGGGGCGATCAGCTGATAGATGGAATCGTTACTTGTGAGTCTGGTGTTGAAAGCAATAGTGATCCCAAGAAATGGATATTGGCTCCCAAGCCTCTATTACACACCAAGAACAAATAGCAACTTGCACAGGAGATGGTTTGAGTGCGTTGTCCTTTAGATATGGAGAGACTGAATGTGGAGCGTTAGGGCCAGACTCCTGTTCCAAAAATAGGCGCTGACGTGAGTGGCTCCCTCAGCAGAGTGAAAAATAGTTCCAGGGTAGGCTGTCAACAAATAGCATGTGTAGGAGAGGTCCCAGAGCTCACGTGCCAGCAGCCGATGACTCCGTTTAGAAATGTGGGGTATCTCACAGGTTGGCACCAGCGTTATTAATAATAAAAATAAAAAGATGAATGACATGGGAATAATAATGATAATAATGCAAAATGTATACCCAAACTACCAAAGCTTAAGGATGCCGAACCAATCATTATCCAGATGGATCCCAAAATAGGGAGTGTTTAATCGTGGTCCAATTCTATAGAATTATTAAATCCGTTCGAACTTAGCGTATTTAATCTGAAGATCCAATACAATTCTCTCTTACAAAGAAGAGAGAATCTATCACCCTCCCTAATACTGAATCTGACCTGTTCAATACCTTTAACTGTTAATGAATCAAGGCTACCACCATGTACAAAATTAATGTGTTTATATAAAAGATGAGGTTTATCATTAAGAATTCCCCTTCTGTGTTCAAGAAATCTTGTACTTAACTCTCTGATAGTGCGGCCGACATAGCCTATACCACAACTTCAAGAAATTAAGTACACCACATATACACTTTTGCAATTAATATAACTTGATATTATATTTATTTTTATAAGATGTCACACAAAAAGTTTTATGGTCTTTGTCTATAAATCCAAATGTAATACATTGATTTCTCCCACATTTATAACATCCTATCAGTTTTTTAGATAACCAAAAAGGGGGTTGATTTTGCTGTTCTATATTAAGGTGGCTTTTGACTAATGAATGTTTAAGGTTATGAACCCGTCTGAAAATAACTTTTGGTTTGGTAGTCATATGTTTATTAAGTATCGGATCGCAATGTAGTATCTGTATATTATTATTAATAATTTTCTTAATCTTCTCTACATCACAGTTGAACTGGGTAATAAACATGATATCGTTAGTCCACTTATTCAAATCGCTTTTATCTACATTGGACAGTAGAGATTCCCTAGGGGTGGCAAGAGACTTAGAATAAGCTTAATTTACAATCTTTTACGGGTAACCCTGAGATATAATGGCATCTTTCATATCTTCACTCTGATTTTTTAAATCAATAACAGAGGAGCAGTTTCTCCATAGATGGAGAAACTGGCCCTGCAGTATGTTTTGTTTCCATTTGTTCAGATCTTATCTACATCTTTCCTATAGTTTTTTGTTTGTAAACGACCATTTTCCAGACCAGTAATGTCTAGATTGTTTATGGAATCAGAACTAGAATTGAAAGTAAATTTGAGACCATAGCCATTCTGATTTAGCTATTCCATAAATGAATAACCTGAAGATGTGTCCCCATCCCAAACAAAAAACAAATCATCAATGTATCTGCCATAGGATATCAGATTTGCCCCGAATGGACCACCCCAAATGAGTTCGTATTCGGGGCGAATCTGGTTCCCATGGCAGTACCTTTAATTGCAAATAATGACTCCAGTGAAACAAAAAGAAATTGTGAGTAAGTATGAAATATACACCCTCCACCAAAAAACATCGTAGTGAATCCGAAATTGATGAATCTTTAGATAAAACTAAATTAATAGTATGCCTTTCTGGTGAGGTATGTTTGAATACTACAAATTAACGTTGCATGTGATCAGGATATAATTTTCCTTCCACGTCAGATTATTCACCATAGCCAAAAAGTGAGTGGTATCTTTAATAAATGACATTAATTTTTTTACTGACGGCTGTAAGTAACAGTCCACCAAATGTGAAAGCTTACAAGTCAGGGACCACACCCCCGAGATGATGGGACATCCAGGGGGGTTTGGTCTCCGACTGGTGCACCTTCGGTAAATAATAAAAAGTGGGTGTAATAGGGTGTTTTATATTCAAAAAATTATATGTGTCTTTAGAGAGAATGCTCAGGTCTCTACCTCTTTCAATCAGAGTCCTATATTCGCAATTATAAACAGAACTAGGATTACCTTCCAATTTAACATAGAATTGAGTATCATTTAATTGCCTCTGAGATGCCTTCAGGTAATCTTCCCTATCCAATATTACCAGACCTCCCCCCTTTTCGGCCGGTTTGATAATCAATTGGTGATTATCTTGAAAGGTCTTAATGGCCTGTCTTTCTATAAAGGTTAAATTATCTTTAAGGGGGTTAGTTTCCGAATTTTCACAGAGAGTTTTAAAGTCTGTAAGTGTCTTTTGGTAGAACGCTTAGATATAGTTGGTCTTCAATTGCAGGGGGTAGAATGATGACCTACTCTTGGGGAGGGAGATGTTAACACCAACGTCACCATTCTCCTCCTGCAATGAAATGAGGTCTTGTAATGCAACTCTATCTGAGTTGTCTAATAGATCAACGTCATTACCACTAATAGACGTGTGAATTTATTTTAAGTCCATAAATAGGGTGAAAAGGTTCGGACGCACTGAAGGTGCAAACTTTAGGCCCTTTAAAAGAAGTCTATTTTCAGCAGGTTTTAGTATATAGGAAGATAAATTATGGATGTTATTATTTAATGAAGCTTTCTTTTGGGGGGGGGTGCCCCTACACCCTCTGCTGCTAAATTTCTTGACCTCTTTGTGGGTTGGGAGGATAGACTCTGATATCTGTTGGAAATCAGAGTCCAATTCCTGTTTGTCTCTAAAAATTAAGAATAATCTAATACTTAGATAATATATTTATAGACTTTACTGAATTAAATAAAGATTTACTGTCTTTCTTATAGTGCTTCTTATTTTTTGTAATCTTATAGATGGTGGTGTGAACCACAAATTAATTATTCTGGTGTTAATACCAAAGCCTGCTTTATCATTTTTTACATATAGAAAAGTGAAATAAACAACAGCCACTAACAATAACTCAAATGGATCCTCACAGTCAGAATATACAGCGTCAGAGAGAAAGAGATTGATCTATAAGTACCAAATGCCAACCACTTATTTCATGTTAGGTCATGCAAATCACGTCCTTGAAATAGAAAGAATTACTTTTATGGAGGTCAGGATCCTTTGTACAGTAGGATGTGGTAAGATATAATCAATGTAGGGCTTTGAGGTTAGAATCCTGGATAGAGAAAAGGTGAATTATTTATGCTCGGTAGTATCCAAAACATTACTGTTTAGGTAAAGGTGGCAGATAGACATATATTTAAAGAAGACTTTTGAAGTATGACATTTTTGGCAATATCTTTCTACTTGGTTGAAGAGTATTTGCACTTTGTTTAATTTGCCACCAATGTCAAGAAATAATAGACAAATATATTGGCAACAACATTTCAAATGGTTTGTGCAGGCTCAAATTTGATCTTAAGTTTTGTTTTGTCCCAAGTGCCTGGCAAAACTGTTTTCAGTTCTTAACATGTCTGTTTCAGAAGACCAAAGATTGTATACAAGAGAACCCCAGTGTTCAGCTCAATGGGCGGGATCCAGACTTAAGTAAGTGCTTGAAATGAGTTACTCCTGGGCTAAACCATGTTGATTTCAGGGGGAGTCAAGTTAATTGTATTCTTTGCATGCAGGGATATATCTTTGAATTGTTTACAGCACACAGATACTGATCAGCTTTACTATAACACTGTTAGTTAGATTTGGGATAGGAGAAATCAGCTCTCAACTCTAATGCTGTTTGCAACAAATAAAATTGGATTCCCCTGCAATCAACATGGTTTAGCCCAGGAGTAACTAATTTCAAGCACTTCCTTAAGTCTGGATCCAGCCCAATGTCTGGAAGTGGTTGAGAAAAGGCTACATCATGTGGGTGTATCATGTGCTCACCATCCTGTCCGTGACCTGGAAAGGTAAGAGTGTGGATCTACTGCATTATATACAGTTGTGCTAAGTTCAAGGCCCACCTTCTGGGGAAAGTTGAATATTTGGCCAAACTGCTTATAGGTGTGAAATGCTGTTACAAATCTTTCACAAGGAAAGTGACATTTTATCCACAATCATTCAAAAGCAACTAGAACAGGTTGGATATAATTATCTAACCAGAGCAAAATTACTGACAGGTCTATATGGGAAAATCACAGGTGGACTCATTAGCTGCAACAGGAATCAATTCTGTTATAGTTCTGGACAACAGCAATTCTGTTGGTGGGAGGGTGTACTGCACCTAGAATGTCCAGAATTCTAGTACTCATCCTATCTGTTTAGTTGACTATCTAATCTATACGAGTAGAGAAAGGTTGTTATAAGAGGTAACAAGAAGTATAGGTTAATATAATGCTAGTTATATTGAAATACAAAGAGAATAATATAAATCATGCTATTTGTGTAATGAATGTATTTACTAAATGGGGAGAATATTGTGTAAGGTATGATGGGGTGTTATTAGAATGAGAATGCAATATGTAAGGAACCTTTTTACTGGTTCTGGAAATGTTCCTTTTAGATGCTTCTAGACAGTAATCTCTTTTCAGAAAGCCTTAATAAAGAAAATACCCACCCTGAAGAAAGTATATATCAGGGAATTATCTTACGCTGAGCTGTAACAAGAAATTTTAGCACCATGGGAAAATGGTGCCACCCTGATCCTGAATTACAAACCAATTTAACATGAAATATTAACTTACTGGTGTCCTGGGCGATCGCCCCTATAGCACACCCCTAGCTATGGCCCTGATTTTATTGTAAACCACAAGGCAAAACCAGGGCATAACTAACTGCAATATGTTTCCAAGAGCCGACATGTCACAGCCTGTGTCACACCATTGCGTTAGAATTTAACCTTTTAACCACAACATTATGATAGGTATCAGGTATGATAATTCTACTTAGTCACTGTTCTGTGTATTAGTTTAAAAAAATTCATGTAATTTCAGTTGATCGTACGGGTATTTGGACCAGATCCACACTTACGCAAACTTGGCATTTTACAATTGCAGGGATTTTGGCCCGTATTCACACCTAAGAAGCAGTCACTTCTTAGGTGCATATCCTTAGTAAAGGACCTACTGTGCATGCTGGTGACTGGTGCCAATGTTTTAAATGTTTGTGTTTTCTGTCTATCTGTGCATGTGTAATAAATTAATGTTAATTATTTTCAACCATATAACATCATGGCAGACAATAATTTATTCAAACTTCAATAGTTTATGATGTTAAGCTCTATGGGCCAGATGCAGACATGATAAAGTGTCCTGACATCCGCACGCTGATTGCAGAAGTTGGGTGAATATCTGACTATGCCCATCCGACAGGGCGGCGAATCCACTATGCCTGCTTAAACTCTGTAAAGTGGGTGGGGAACATGGAAATTTTACAGTGTGGGTGAGTAGGACCACGGATCCACGTGAGAGACTTAAGGCTGCCTTATGGCAGCGTAACTATGTTTAAGTCTGTACGAGAGAGAGGAAACAGCAGCAACACATTCCTGGTGGTGAGAAGGAGTATTGCACCTTGAAAGTCGAGAATCCTAACATCCAACATTCCATTATCTATTGGTAAATCTGTCTATATAATCTACATGGGAAACGGGTGATTTTTGTTTAAAGGATAGAGTGAAAAAAACAAATAAATGGTTTTAACTTATATATGTAAAAAAAATCTAATGACGTTGAAATTAAAATGAATAAAATACATAATGCTATTTGTGTGTACAATGTGTTTACTATATAATTAGATATGATGAAGTGTTAATAGAATGAGAATATAGTATATAAGTTAATGGATATGTCCCTTCTAGATGCATTTATCTCTTTAATTCTTTATGTAGAAAATGCCTGCTCTGAAGAGAGTGTCTCCTTCATACATTGGTGGAAAATCTTCATTAAAGACGAGACTCAGATATGGACATATAAGAATCCCTTGCCATTTTGTTCCTATGTTTATGAAAAACTCTGACTTATTTAATGTTCAGTTATTAGATTTAGAATATCCTTATGTTTGTTTCAAGCTTCATGGCAGGTATTGCACTAATGCACTCCATTTTTAGTTATATAATGTTTCTTCAGACTTCCTCCAGTGTCAGTGTTGCCCTTGTGTTCAAATATTTATTTTCCTATACCAGGTATAACCTTATAATTAATCTGATTTTCCACAGTAAGTTCCTTGTGTTTTCTGGGATGTCAGAAGCCCAGAACCATGACATATATAACTACTGCTCAATTTCTGCTACAAATTCCTCCCCCATATAACCAAGCGTCTTACTTTATCTGTTGAAAGATCTTCATCACTAAACTATTTGTGAACCCAATTCCAAAGATTCCAGTTTATTCTGAAAAGTTGGATAGTTTCAATGTTATTGTGAGGGAACTATTCACCGGGGCGCAGAGTTTAACTGGGGCCTGGTATTTACTAGAGCCTCTGATGGTGAGGTTAGGCTTGGCTTTAGGACCCTCAGCAGGTCACAGCCCCTCTGCGTGTGTGTCAAAGGGAAATACCAAACTAATCTTCAGTGACAACACAGACAAAACCACAACAGACAGTGGACAGACAAGAGTTTCATACTCACTAATAAACACGGCACATGAATAGGAAGGGAGAGAAGAGGTGGAAGAACAGGAGACAGAAGGTAATAAAACCCATATTACCAGGCTTAAAGGGGAACTTCTTGAAAAAGTCTCTGATCAATCAGCATGAAGATACTTCTCTGGAACCCTTAATCTCTCCTCTGGGGCATAGCCTCTCCAATGTACCAGGAAGAGTATCTGCCCTCTCACCTTCTTGGAATCTAGGATACTTTCCACCTTGGACTCTTGATGGTCGTCCACACCCACGGGAGGAGGCCTGGAAGAGGACACCAAACCAAACTTCCTAGAAACTATGGCGGGCTTTAACAATAATCTATGGATGTGACACTTTATAACGTTCCTAAGCTACCGCCATGGCGCTGGATTTGTCCCAAAAGCATGCTAATATACTTTCATGCCATGCTGTCAGTAACTCTGAAAGACTGCAATTCCAACAGCTAGGTGGTGCATAATGATTGAAGTATATGGATTCATTTAGGATACCTACTTTCAATCCCGTGAAACAGCATGTTCTGTCATGAAATTCTACGGCTGTTTTTAGACTGTGCTTGTGATTTTCTTCAATCACACACAGTATGTATCTGACTATCTGCATCTTCTCTGCTACTGTACATGACATGAGTATTAAAGGAAACAGTGACAGAAAAGAAAACTTCGTAATTATTGCCTATACCACTCTGCCTCTCAAAGCCTTATTTTATTTTTTTTTAAGACTCACGACTGGCCCATATATAGTAAGTGAAATCTGCTTGTAAAATTTGAAAAAAGCTAATCAGGGGACCTCATGGTTAGCTTTAGGTTGGGAGACCCTGGGTGATTGTATTAATGTTTTATCATGAGTGTAAACAATTTGAATTGTGAAACGTACAGGAAAATAAAGATATTTAGCCACCATTATTTGTTGTACATTGTTTTTCTTCTTTTTGTATATTTTACAAACATGTGTGAGTACATGTAGCAATATGTATGTATTAATTCTGTACAAATTTACATACCAAGTTTTAAAAAAGATGAATACTTATCGGATAATTGTGTTTCAAGACCAAATCCACATTTAGGAATGTTAGGTCACATACACACACAAGTGGCCTAATTTGAATGGAGGGCGCATGCGCCCTCCAGATGTTATGCTAGTGTTACGTTAATAACACTAGCGTGCCTAGCATTGTACGGAACATACTTCCATACGATGCTATTTACTTACAAATAGACTGTGCTTCCCTCCGCCCACTAAAGTGGTAATTGTACAGTGTGGGAGGGGTAATTCTAAGAACATTCACACGGTAAGTACATCACATTCTACTTCCAAGATTGACTCACTTCTTTTGTCATCCCCCCATCAACGTGCCCACTTGATCCCATCCCCTCTAATCTTCTCCGGTCTCTCTCTCTCTCTCCACCTGCTCTCATCTTGCCCACCTCTTTAACTTATCCCTCTCCTCTGGTTTCTTCCCTCCCCCTTTAAACACGCTCTTATCTACCCCAACCTTAAAAAACCTAACCTTGACCCTACCTCACCCTCCAACTAACGTCCCATCTCCCTTTTGCCCTTCGCCTCTAAGTTGCTTGAACGTCTTGTTTACAAGTGTCTAAATGTCTACCTTGCCAACAACTCCATCCTGGACCCTCTCCAATCTGGATTCTGCCCCCTACACTCCACTGAAACTGCCCTGACTAAGGTCACAAATGATATCCTTTCTGCCAAATCTAAGGGCCACCTCTCCCTTCTCATCCTGCTGGATCTATCGGCAGCCTTTGACACTATTGATCACTTTCTCCTGCTCCACACCCTTTGCTCCGTCTGCCTCTCGGGCACTGTCCATTCCTGGTTCTCCACCTATCTCTCAGACCGGAGAAGGAGATAAGTGATGTGTTATATAGTGGGAAGAGCAGGGTCACAGAAGCACAGAGTATATCAGGAGATGAAGGAGTTATATAGTGGAAGGAGCAGAGTCACAGCAGTAAAGAGTATATCAGGAGATGAGTGATCGTTATATAGTGGAAGGAGCAGAGTCACAGCAGCACAGAGTATATCAGGAGATGAGTGAGAGGTATATAGTGGGAGGAGCAGGATCACAGCAGCAAAGTATATCAGGGGATGAGTGGGTGGAACAGGGTCACAACAGCACAGAGTATTTCAGGAGATGAGTGAGAGGTATATAGTGGGAGGAGCAGGATCACAGCAGCAGAGTATATCAGGGGATGAGTGGGTGGAACAGGGTCACAGCAGCACAGAGTATTTCAGGAGATCTTTAGCAGACTTGTTGTACACAATTTGTATAACAAAGAGACTGACAAAAGCCTGCCAACAAGAGGCTTAATCTAATTTAACACTGAATACACAAGTGGTGGTGTGGGGTATGTGTTATGAGGAGTACAAGACAAAAAATGGTTAACAGTATCCAAAAACATTTACTCTAGTTTGTCAAGGGAAAGCATGTGTATTTTTGTTAATTCAGTGCCATACGCTGTTAATGCGATGGCATTTCATAAAACAGGTTCAATACTGAATGTAAAAAATAGAAAAAAGTATGGCAAGAAGCTGCTGAATGTGTAGATGGCAGCAATGGTTCCCTTCTCCGCTACTTAGCAACAGGTTGTTGCTAGGTAACAGAGGAGAGACTTGCTGCCGCCATCTCCACATTCTGCTCCTTACCTCAACAATCAGCACCTTCCTGCCACATCCAATATGGCCTCCGATACATAGGAAGGACCCGACGCTGCCATCTTGGATGTGTCAGAAAGTTGTGGAATAACAGGTAAGGTGCTGAATGTAGCAGCAGCAGCACTGGGAGATTTCTGCCACTGCCGCTATTATAGGTAAATAAAACGGACTTAAAGTGTGGGGGGGCATAAGGGGGGGTTCAGAGTTTTTTTTTCTTCTGCTCCTTACCATTGGAGCATGCACAGTAGCATCATGACGTGTGGATGCTGGTGCG
>WWET01004153.1:62251-73364 GCA_011038615.1 Limnodynastes dumerilii
AGTTCTGCTCTGGGCAAACTCTTCCTCAGAGATCTGACTTTTATGACCCCCTCCTACAATTTACCCTCCAGTGAAGATTAATGGCCAGGAGGAGTTCAAACTTAAAGCCATTCTGGATTTGTGGATACATCCAATACCTGGTACACTAGAATGTCCACAGCCCTGAAAAGAAGGAGCGGGTTTCAGCCAGGAACACTTACACCAAGGAGTTACTTAAAGAATTCCATAAGAAATTCTCCTGGAAGCCCAGTTCTTGGGCTATTAAAATTGTAGTGTTAGGAAAGCCTTTTCTGTTTTCCACAACTGTAAATCAATAACATACTCTATTAAAACAAAATCACAGAAAGAGGGATTTGGGTATTATGGTGAATTGGTTACTAGCCACTTGGTTAATCTTTCTAGATCTTGAACTCATCTATAACCCTTCTCTTCACTCTTCTTGGCAAGAAAAATGGGCCCTTTTTCTGTACTAGTAATGCATATTAAATTGTCATGTTAAAACTTTTTTTGGCACTTGCCTACCTCCTTTTAAATGGACTACTACAAGTGCTACATTTTCCATCCGTCCAATGTCTTCTCCATAGGGAATTTGTACAGATAACATGGTCATTCTTCTATTGATCAGGAGTTAGGCGTGGTGTCTTATTGGTGAGGAAAGTCTGTTTCTCTTTAAATGAAGATTTTGGGGCTGGTCCTAAGGTACGGCCTCTAGGGGAATTATGTAGAGCTCGTACGTAATTCCCCTAATATTGAAGTTAGGCTCATGTGCACAAGTTTCTTATGACGGCGTAACGGCCGGTGTAAGTAACATAAGTTATGCACGCCGGCTCTTATGAAAAGGGGGCTTTCCCCCCCTTTATGCATGTTGTATCTCTGCCGTGAAGGCAGAGATAGACATGCTACTGAGGGGACAGGGCGGGGGAAGCCCCGTAAGACCGCATACATGATCGTAAAAGTTAGGGTAGGAATATGGACACGTAAGTGTCAAGATTTCCTACAGACAGTGGGGAGTGGGAATATAATTCTAATAGGGATATTAATATTACAATACATTTCACCATTAAATTGTGGTCACAAGCACCCACATTGACAATAATTAGCAAGTATTAGTCATGGTGATTGCATCGTAATATTTATCATTAAAAAAAGACATAACAAAACTTCCACTTACACACGTAGATGGTAAAGTTATGATTTACCCTCTCTAACTGATCAGAGCTCTTCTAAGAGGCTCTTTAAAAGATACCTGCAACTACTAATAGCATACATCTCTATAGGACGTGGTAAGAATACACTTTCTTGCCATAACCACAGTGTTTCTGTCTCTCCAGGAACAGAGCAGGTACAAGATACAGGGAACTGTATGACCAAACACTTGATGACAAGTACAGAACATCAAGGACAGTTACCTATGGAGGAAAGGAAACTTTGTCCAATATTATTCTTAACTAATTGAAAAAATGATGCAGATCGGTTGAAGTTGTTGCATTGTATTCTGTAAATAGAAAAGGGAAGTAGAGAAGTAAAAACACAAGAATTTTTTAAAGTATATTGGCAGAAGAAGATGCAACATAGCGGAGAAGAGTGAGGGACTTATCTGTGAGTATCATTCATTATCATTTATATGTCTCCTAATCACTTGTAAAATCCGTGTTGTCGTTAGTCATATGCAAGATGTTATATTGGTAGTAAAAATAATCTAATCCTTTCTGTTGTAATACACAACTATCACGGTGCACATTTTTCTTTGTAAGATGATTTCTGAAATAAGCAAACAAGACAAGTCAACATTTAGCTCAGTGAAAAACAAACAGGCAACAAAAAAATGTCAATTGTTTAGCTTTAATAAAGAAAGATATGGGAAGTTTTGTCTATACTTTCATAGCTACAATTTTTTGGGGCAACAAAACATGTGTATCTTTCCCTTATAAGATACACAAAAGTTTACATCATGGAGCAGTTGTTAAAGTATCACCAAAGAAAAATTTGGTTTAGATGTATGTATTTGTTTTCTAAACTGCATTTCAATTTAACTGCCCCTTATGATGTACAGAAATCACTTTGTAGATATTTCTCAGGACTACATTTATGTGAGTCTGTTCTGAATTATAAGCTTATATATTTAAAACACAAGTGTAGCTGTAATAATAATAGTACATATAGAAAATGTAAACTAACAGTGCAGAACATGTCAGAAGAGGAAGTTGAAAGAGTGGGGGGGGGAAGAATGACTCTATTAGTTACAATAATGTACAAGATCCAGATAATGTAGACTAAGGAGGTCTGTTTAGAGATGAGAAGGGGAAGTATTTAGCTAAAATATCTGCTGTCAGAGTCAGAAGTGATTAATGTGAACTTACAAGATTTGCTTGATATATATGCATAAATAACACATATAATATTAAAAATCAGTGTAAGGTGGACCTATAAGATCTTATGCTAAACCCATACCTCCCAACATTTGAGAATCGGAAAGAGGGACAAAATTTCCCCGCCCATTGGGCGTGTCAGTGGAAGTGGGTGTGTCATGTACCACCAAGAGGGCGTGTCTAGGGAAGTGGGTGTGTCTTGCACTTTTTGTCGAATGCTGTTAAAAAAGGTTTGGGTTCCACCAGTGTGGGAAGTGAAGAGGCACAGTGAGCGCAGAAAAAACTAAAAACTTCTTTGTGTATAGAATAGTATTAAAGTGTTTCCACCCTCTTTTTCTTAGGCTTTCCCTGGCTTATTCATAGAGCCTTATATACTGAGCTTCTGCCCTATTCATATCCCCACACTGTCCTGTCCACATTCCTTGCACAGACACCTGAGATTTTATTTCCCTCTCTCCCTGCCCCTATATGCCAGGCCCTGGGGTGGTAAGCTTCCATAATCTTCTCTCATATAAATAAATGTCCTCTCCAGCGCGCTCTGTGTTTACTTTAGTCTTCCTCCAGCCTCCCATCCCATTCATTAAGTCCCCCAATCTACTCCCTTACCCAGATTCCACCTCCCACAAAATGCAAAACTGTATTGTATCCTAAGATTTCTTCTAGATATCTCAAAAGACCATTAATAAACTGGATACTGACTATAGGCGACTTAGATTACCTTTTGATTATGTTTAAACAGACATTCACTGATCTCTATCTTCATCCTTTTGTACTGAATATTAATTCTGCTTTCCTCCTTTGTAAGAAGATCTATATTGTTACAATACCTGTTGCTATTGTCTGTCATTTTATGATGCAGTTCAAAACCAAATAAAGAATAATAATAATAATAATAAAAAATAACAGGGATAGGAAGAATGCTTAGAAAGAATTTAAATGAAAGACTAGGTTAGGAACAATGGGCTGGATGCAGACTTAAGAAGCAGCTTGAAATTAAGGACCTGATTCACATTTAAGAATCTTCTTAAAATAAGAAATTAAAGTCATTCCTGGGCAAAACCATGTTGATTGTAGGGGGAATTAATTTAATTGTATTCTTTGCATGCAGAGATATATCTTTGAATTGCTTACTGCACACAGATACTGACCAGTTTTACTATTGCACTGTTATTTAGACTTGGGCTGGGAAATATCACCTCTCAACACTAGTGCTGTTTGCAACAGATGAAATATGGCTCCCCTGCAATCAACATGGTTTAGCCCAGGTGTGACTTTAAGTTCTTATTATAAGAAGATTCTTAAGTGTGAATCAGGTCCTTAAAAAAGGAAAGTTACTCCTGGGCTAAACCATGTTGATTTCAGGGGGAGTCAAGTTAATAGTATTCTTTGCATGCAGGGATATATCTTTGACGTGCTTACTGCACACAGATACTGACCAGTTTTACTATTGCACTGTTATTTAGACTTGGGCTGGGAAATATCACCTCTCAACACTAGTGCTGTTTGCAACAGATGAAATATGACTCCACTGCAATCAACATGGTTTAGCCCAGGTGTGACTTTAAGTTCTTATTATAGGAAGATTCTTAAGTGTGAATCAGGTCCTTAAAAAAGGAAAGTTACTCCTGGGCTAAACCATGTTGATTTCAGGAGAGTCATATTTTATCTGTTGCAAATAGTATTAGAGTTTAGAGGTGATGTTTCCTAGCCCAAGTCTAAATAACAGTGTGATAGTAACGCTGGTCACTATCTGTGTGCACTAAGCAATTTAAAGATATATCTCTGCATGCAAAGAATACAATTACCTTGACTCCCTCTGAAATCAACATGGTTTAGTCCAGGAGTAACTTTCCTCTCTTAATTTTAAGCTCCTTCTTAAGTCTGGATCCAGCCCAATGACAGTATGACGATCACAGCCATGACAGTTGACTGATTTTATAGATTATATTTTAAAACTTCTAACAAGATGTGACTGGCTCTGACAGAGAAAATAATTACGTATCTTGGAACACGGCAGGTGCTGTCCGCCATTTCTTTTTCTTTGTTCCGCGCTTTGTGCCAGATTCAGGCTGTAATGTAAGATCGAAGGCATAGTGTATCTTTGTGATCTGTCACATTGCACATGCCCAAAGCAAATGCTCTCGCAAATACGGCAATCCAGACCTGAAAACACGTCACTACTGTGTCTGCCTACTGTCAGCTTGGTGAATATTAGGAATAAAAGGATGGAGGGTCGTAGGCAATGTACAGTAAGGATATGCTCATGGAATTGAAGTTGGCTGAGACCCAGAAGAACAGCAGCACCTGCCACAGGTCATGTCTCAATCCGTCTGACCCAATATCGGACAATTCCTATAACATTTATCTTTGTAAAGCAATACAAAACGTATGGGAATGCTGCTTATGCATTGTATTGGTTTCAAAAACAAAAACTCATTTTATTAATTACTATAATTTTAGTACATTTGAATAGTCACCGAATGCTCACACACAGAATAACCCCCATTTCCACATATACATCACAGTGTAGCAACCGCCTCTTGTGTTTTGGTCACTGGAGAAAAGAAGCGATCTGTGAAAGTAGCTGCACGGTGATTGACTATACCATGTACATATACAACTTGCTGTATCTTCCTCAGGATGTAGAACTGGGCCTAGATTTACTAATCTGCGGGAAAGGAAAAGTGGAGATGTTGCCTATAGCAACCAATCAGATTCTAGCTCTCACTTTCCTATTACATACTAGAGAATGTCAGCTAGAATCTGATTGGCTGCTATGAGCAACATCTCCACTTTACCATTCCCGCAGCTTAATAAATCTGGTCCCTGAAGTGCATTTCTGGATCCCGGAAACTACTCTCATTATTTGCTTTCAGGTTTACGGCATGCAAAATGTATTTGTTTTTGTTCTTAGGTTTGGATTTGACCTTATGCATCTCAAGTGTCCTATAATTGGTATACTATATATATTTTAGAAACTTGTATCTTTCTGATATTTGCTCTGTTATTTGCGTCCTTCCTTGCATTTATTTTTAGCTGTCTTGTCTTTGTTTAATTGTCGTAGTGCATTGTTCTTGACATCTGTTTATTTACTGTGCACAGCACTGACAATCTTCTGTAGGGCCTTATAACTGTTAAATTTAGCAAATTGTGAGGTGCTTGTAGATGGAAGCCAACATGCACCCTGTCTCACCCTAGCTCCCATGGCTGCATCCTATTGGATGTGGATGTAGCAGCCAATAGTATTACTGATGAGGTACAGGGTGGAATTGGCAGATGTCAACAAGCCAGATCCATGTCACAAAATTTGTTTTAGTTTTGCCAATCACACTGATGACAATTCTGTTTCAAAGTGTATATTAATCATTGACAACTTCATTCAAATATAATATGAAGAGTGTAATTATGTCCCTGGTGGAGGTGGTTGGGAATGCATTCTGATGTAGGTTGAAGTAAGCTTCAAGGATTAGAAATGTGTTGGCAGATTCTGAATATATACCCAGGATGCTGTGGAAGCCAAGATTGTAGACCTCATGAAAGCTGGATTTCGGTATAAAGTTGATCGCTTTTATTTTGAGCGATGGAAGACATTTTATTGTATGGTTGGTATTTTAATCTTTTTTCTGTTAGTGGGAATAAAAATTGTATCAAATATGTGAATAATATACTACGTGGCAGATTTTTGTGTACTTCATTACATGCGTATGAATATAAGAGGAAGGGCTGGATTCACAATGAAGGTCAAATTTCATGCATTAGACTCTGCAATGGAGGCTATTGTATGGAACTGATGATCATAAATTGTGTACATGCGAGGAGAGTGCACTCGCCTCGCACATAGGATGTACGAGCCTTCCGCATCGAGAACCATACCTTAAGTGTTTCGATGCAGGTGGATACAGTGGATCTTGTGTAAGGGCTTTGGAATGTACTTACTGTCTGATTACCATTCTGGATTCCACCCTCCATGTGTTTCACGTATGCATGATGAATGAGCCTGCACCGAACTGTTGGGGGTGTTCCAAATTCTCAGTACTACGTTTGTGCATTTTAAAATGGCAGGCATCTTATGCACTTTCAAGGATCAAAAGCCCATAGTGTATGTAAGATGTCTGTCTTTATTAATTCTGAATCTGACCTGAAGTTGCCAAATGAATGAGACTGAGCTCGCATATTGGAAAGTGTTTTGGTTTTACGAGTTTATAATCCAACTAACTATGGGCTGGATCCAGACTTCCAAAGCTTCTTGCTTGTACGGACATACAATCCTAATGACTCTACCTTAAAACTTTATGCCATCCTCACTTTAAATATGGGCATCACGGATGTCTGTAATGTTCGTAGGGCACTTAGCATCTGCTTACTGTACTATCTACATACAGTATTTCCAGTATTTTGCCTATAGTGGAAGCACTTTCTGCTTCTCGTTCTGATCCACCCAAGTGTCAGAAATGATGTTAGAATAGAGCTCTGGATCTGGAGCATTCACATAAAGGGTTTTGCTCACCAGGGAGTGTGGCTGTGCAGATCTTAAAGAACAGAGATCCTCACCAATCAGTGCTCTGCTATCCTGATCAGGATGGAGCCCTCTCATACATGGACTGTCCAGTCATAATGGTAACAGCTGGGAGATACGATTACTCATTGAGTAGAATATAACTCTTGTAATATTGTCCATGTAGGAGGGTTAATGGTTATATATAGCAGTCATTGTCCTAGAATTCACATAATTACTGACACAAAATGTTTTATTGACGTGTTATTGTTGTTGGGTAAGCACATACCATAAATCACAAGGGACAGTTCTGCAAATGGTTTTAGAGTGCTCTTAAAATCATGTGAGTGTCATGGTGAATGGTATAACAAGCATATAGGACTTTTCTCATCTCTGTTTCAGGAGACCACAGATCAGAGGTCTTCATTGATCAGCCCAGTGTCAGGAAGTGGCTAAGGAAGCTCTGCAGGATGCAGGTCTATCACATTATCACCATTCTGTCTATGGCCTGCCAAGGTATGTGACTAACTCATGTTATAATAGCTAATGTCACTGGCCCATCCTTTTGTAAAGTGGCTAAATTACTAGAATTTAGAAGTTAGTCGGCTGTGTCGGCAGTGGATTTCTATTAGCGGATAGTCGTTCAATTCTAAAGACTATACATGTGAGGGGAGAACACTTCCCTTACACATACAGAATTCCATACGCAGGACAATTCCTTACATGTTACGCAGCAGTTCCATGGAAAATGTGTGTAAAGGAGAATCATATGTAAGATCTTAACCAAGCCTTAACTTTCCGTACGATTAGCATATCTCCTCCTGTCCACCATGAATACACCCTGTACACATGGCGGATCCTCCCGCCCCGCCATCAGAAAGACTCTCGGCATGGGACCTTGGAAACCAGTGCTGACCACGCATGTCCCGTGCCAAAATCCAGGCGTTTTCCTCAAGCAGAGTGTGGAAAATGCCAACATTTTGTCATTCTGGATCTGGTCCATTGAGTTTCATATATAAAATGGAACAATTTGGGTAGATCCAGCTATTTATTAGCTCTGGGTTTGGTCTTTGATTACCCTTATATTTTAATGTAAAACTTATCAGAGCTTTGATGTTAAGCATCAGGAAAACACATTACACAGTAATACACCATAGTCACTGTGATGACAGCGGCATCCTGCTCTGTATGGAAATAGTTTAATGGTTCTACAGCATTTAGTGTAAGTGGCAAATGCAGGATTTTTATGAGGGATTTCAACACGCTTGTTATACATGTGGGGTATTTTAGGGGCCTCTAAATGGCACACTATATGCAATATAAAGTGTGATATTCTGAGACCTCTAATACACCACACATGTACATACTCATCAACACTGAAAATTCCAAAAACGGGACAAAATAAGCTTCGTCCCTCTTCTGCCCAAACTCCACCCAATGCTGCCCACAAATGACCATATTTGGTCATAAGTCCACTAATTTTTGCATAAGCCCCACCATAAATCAGGACAGTTCTGTGAATAACAGGAAAGTTGGGAGATTTGTACATATATTATAGTGGGCCATATTCACAATTAAAGAGCGCATATATGCAATCTACGTAACGAAAATATACGTAGATTACATAAAAAAGATCATACGCATGCGCAGTATGCGCAAATATCGGTAAACACCAGATGTATATGCAATACATCCGGTAGAGTGAATCCGGCTCAGTATGTGCCAATCCCAGATGTACCTTATATATAGTTTATATTGGCATAAATTCACTGCCAGGGAACATCTACAAATTCAGATGTTCCCTTAGAGTAAGAACTATCGTACGTACGTCAGTACTTATGGACAAGGGGCAGACCCTTCACTTATGATGGCTCTATCCCTGCCATATAGGCGGGGATAGCCATTTAAATGAAGGTTTCGGTGGGAGGAAACCCTGTTACGACTACTTCTGTGGCTGTAAGGCCGCAGACCTAGTTGTAATACTTAAGGTAGGAATCTGGACACATAAGTGTCCAGATTTACTACCGAGATTGGGGAGTGCAGGGGGCGTGCACTCCACGCTACGCATTTGTACTTACGGATCCGCGCATGCATGTAATGCATGTATGGGTCTGGATCTGCCACCTTGTGTTGTCTATAAGGGATTAGGAGTCTGGAGATGGCACAGAGTCTGTCCTATTACCACTATATACCTGGTAGACTTGCAGCAGATTCTTGTCCCGGCTGGACGGCAGTGAGGGGATTCAGACCTGCGACACCTATTGTGTTCTGCTTTGTATGATGCAGGAGTTGTGTGCATTACAGAGTTTTGGATCTTGGAAACTTATCAAAACATAAAATTCATGTTCAAAAGACTTCGAAAAAATTAATATCTGGGAAAAGTCGGGGTCCGTAAAGGAATATTTATATACTAAAAAGAAAACTAAATAACTATAATGTAAGACGCAAATCCATTTCCTGCTGTATGTAAGTTACACCAGCATAACTCACACTATTATTCTACAATGTTTTATGACCTATGTCCATAGGCGTATCTATAATGGGGGCCCTGTGGCATGCATCCTGCACCCTGGGTTGGCAGGGGAAGTGGGGCCATTAAACATCTATTTCTTTCCTCCAAGATCTTCCGGAGGGAAGAAATAGATGCCAAATTAGTCCCCCTTCCCCTGCGGTGGAACTGTTCCGATTCGCGGGCCAAAAAAGGGGTGGAGACTATCCCGCGAATCAGGACAGTCCTGTCTCAGGTAAGGGAAGGGGGCAAATCCTGCACAATGGCCCCCTCACTTCTTAAAACGCCCCTGCCTATGTCTCTCATATCCTCTTACTGATGTCTCTCATTATACAGTATATGTGATGCTGCTGTGAGTAATTATTCCCTATATCTCTCCACAGGTATCATGTCTGTGGGTAAGCCTGAATATAAAATTGAGGTGAAGGCCAGTGTCACTGTAGAGGAGGGTCTGTGTGTCACCATACCTTGTAACTTCAAAGCCGACGATAGGACGAATTTCAATTCTTCTACAGGATACTGGAAGATCTCTGACTCTGACATTGTGGCCACTAATAATAAATTCTCTACTGTGATAAAACAAAACTTCCACCTGACAGGAAATATAGACATCGGAAACTGCACCCTGACTATCACTGGTGCCAGGAAAGAGGATAGCGGGGAGTATTATTTCAGATTCGAAGATTCAAAAGACAACAGAGTAAAATGGAATTATATAGAAAACATAGTGCATGTTAAGGTGACAGGTGAGTGCATTACAGTTTCTATGCTGTGTGTGTTATCATTATAGTTACTAGAGTATAGTTTCCATGGACCTGATTCAAGCTCAGGTACCATGTAAGCATCATAAAATACAATCTTCTAACCACATTAAAAGAAAGCAAATCATAGCCGCTCCTATACAATACAGGCAGCATCCTAGTCTCCACTATACAATTCCCATTTCATCCTAAAATCTGCAACACAACACAGACTATATATCTTAGGGACACATACTTTACAGACATTGGGCCTGATCCAGACCTACGGCCGCAAGCGAGCGTACGCCGGTCGGGAGCGTAAAACCGGGCGAAAAAACGCACTGCACATGTGCAGTATGACAACTTCTGGTCGTCCGAAGGACATGAGCGTACAGCGAGCGTATTTTCAGCGTATTTTTCGCCCAAGGGGCGTGCGTTTTGTACGACGAGAGTCCAGACGCTCGAGTTACTACACAGAGGCGGGGATAGTCATTTAAATTGTACAGTATGGGCGTGCTAAGCACCGTACAACCAGCGTATCGGTACAAAAATTCGCACGGACGCTTGAAAAAGTTAGGGTAGGGTTCAGCCGCCGTAAGTAGGTACAATCAATGGGAGTGTCATGGGCGTGAAAGTTTATACGCCCGGGCGATCATACGCTACGCTCGCGGGCGTAGGTCTGGATCAGGCATCAACTGTCGTAGTAATAGTGCAACGCCATGTACGTTGAAGTTAGGGTCGGAAATGCCTTAAGGTCGGACTTGTGAATCGGTCAGAAACAATTGCGATCCTAAGTCCAGCGGAAATCTAGGAACCAAAGGATTTGCATTGCATAGGGCGGGGGACATCAACTGTCGTAGTAATAGTGCAACGCCATGTACGTTGAAGTTAGGGTCGGAAATGCCTTAAGGTCGGACTTGTGAATCGGTCAGAAACAATTGCGATCCTAAGTCCAGCGGAAATCTAGGAACCAAAGGATTTGCATTGCATAGGGCGGGGG
>WWET01004153.1:88404-104015 GCA_011038615.1 Limnodynastes dumerilii
ATTATTTTGTAACGGGCACATTGATTTAATTTTTAATATGTTTTTTAATTTTCCTATGTGGGCACTGACATTTTTTTAATGATAGGGACTAGGGACGGGGCGTTTACATTCTTTTTACATTTATTATTATAGGGGGACACTTGGCCCGTTTTTTTTTTATATTTTGCAAGGGCACAGTAAGGTTTTTTGTGGCAAGGTATGCTGCCGATAGTAGTGCTACTAGAGCAAGCATGCCTTGTCATTCATGGGCATTCTTGCTCTAGTAGCACTACTAGCGGCAGCATGCCCGGGCGGGCCGTTCTTTATTTATTTATATAGTTTGGTCGCGGCGGCTGCGGGGCAGGCGGGGGAAGGGGTTAATTTTTTACTAAAAGTTTTTTTTTAACTTTAATTAACTTTGGTTTTTTTCAGCTCTGCTGAGCTGTGCCTACACTTTGCACCATCTCTTGAGATGGTGCAAGTGTAAGGCTAATAAAGCAGCCAGCGGACCGCGGTGGAAGGCATATTTAAAAGCGCCTCTTTTCTCATTTAAATATTCCTCCACAGGCGCAGCCCGGTCGGATGAGGACACAGTTGGATGCTGTGCGTGCTCCTGATCTGGGCATGCGCTGTGGCCATTTTCTCTGCGCTTCCGTATAAAAATAATAATAATGTCCTCCAAAGTTGGTTATGATACTGGTGGGGGATATAAAAAATGGCAAGTCAGGTACCGGTTAGTGACTCATTGTTATTGATGTAATAGAAACCGAGGCATACTCCTTATGACTGTTGATCAGCTGGAGCTTCAGAGCTGTGGATGTGTGCAAACCTTTGTCTTGGGGCGGGTGTCCCTGCTATGAACAGAAAAGATTAAAGAGATGGTAGCTGGTATAAGTCGGAAATAATAAATAAATAGTCTCCAAATGGCAACTTTGTAAAATATGATGTGGTCAATAAAAAACACTCTCTGGTTTGTAATATTTCCTGTATCATTATTCGAAAGGTAAAAAAAACAGATTGACCATTACTTTGTGTTTGTGTCCTGTTCCATTGCCCTGTCTTATAACCTGCTCCTGTGTCCTGCTCCTTCATTCTCTCCTCTGCTCTATGAGTGTCCTGCTCTCTGCTCTATCCTCTGTCTTGCATTGTCCCACCAGAGCTTAACTAAGGACTTTTCATGGACATAATAAGGAACTTTGTTTGCACTAACTTAAATTCTGGGATAATTTTTTTCAATGGAACTATATCAACCTGCTAAGATACTGAAGCTGCTATTTTTTTTATTTTATTTTGTGCAACGGTTTCATTATTGGTATATCTATCTATCTATCTATCTATCTATCTATCTATCTATCTATCTATCTATCTATCTAATCATAGCTATGTTTATTTTAGCAAAACAAACGAATATCACTGATGTTGCAGTGTTGGAAGGAGACTCAGTGAGAATAATCTGCACAGTAGACAGTAACCCAGCATCTAATGTCACCTGGATAAAAGGAAATAATACAGTTCTCAGTAATGTGATGGGACAGCGGCTGGAGCTCAATCTGGAAAACATAACAACCAACGATTCCGGCCTATACCAGTGTTCAGCACAGAATGAACATAAGAAAAGAAACAGCATCATTAAAATAACTGTACAATGTAGGTTTCCTCAGATTACCGTATAACAGAGTTACAGCATTATGGGTCTGATCCAGACTAAAAAGCAAAAAGAAAGCACCCCAAATTTGGAAAACCCCCACACAAAGAGCAATTCAGAAGTAACCGTTACTATGGTGGTAGATACTGATCAGACCCTCCAACATGACCCATTCCATTAGGTATTAGCTGTCACTCACCTGGTGAACTGTTATTTAAAAAACTATTTGTCTTTTCAACAAAGGTGGTTACCATAGTAACTGACAGTTGGAAACTGAGGAGCAGAGTTTTTCGTACCTAATGGAATGTGTCATGTTGGAGGGTGTATATATATGCAAGTTGGTCCTTTGTGTATTACACAATGAATGTTTTTTCTCCCCCATGGTCATTCAGACACAAGTACAGGATTATTCCACTGTTATGTATCGTGAAAACGCTGGTTATACTTTGCCAAAGTTTACTCTGTTAGTTAACAAAGCGAATGTATAAAATTTTGCACAAATGAATAAAACATTTTAAATAAAATGGCTTTAACCATATGAAATAAATGTTTTAATAAAATCAGCATCTTGCCCCTGATTTACCTGGCCTATCTGCACAAAGTAAGGATAAGAATAACTCCAAGGACCAGAATTACTAAGTTGCAGGTATGGAAAAGTGGAGATGTTGCCCATAGTAACCAATCAGATTTTAGCTGACATTCTGTAGCATGTAATAGGAAAGTGAGAGCTAGAATCTGATTTGTTGCTATAGGCAACATCTCCACTTTTCCAAACCCGCAGCTTAGTAAATCTGGCTCCAAAGGTCTCTAATAAGCTGTGTAGTCTTGATCATCAGCATCTTCCTTTATTTAGACATTTCCTGTATCTGGGAAAATGATCAGGCTGAAATGTACATTCACTGGATTCATTGGACTCAAATGTGGGGATATGCTCTTAGTGTAAATGGGCAACCTTACCTCCCCTGTAACACACCTTCCAAGTTGGCAGCCACAGTCTTACTTTGTCTTTGGAAGCAAATAGTGGGATGCAAGGATGCCAACACGACTCCAGGGACTAGAGTTACTAAACCGTGGGAAAAGAAAAGTGGAGATGTTGCCCATAGCAACCAATCAAATTCTAGCTGACATTTTCTAGTATGTAATAGGAAAGTGAGAGCTAGAATCTGATCTGAATGGGCAACATCTCCACTTTTCCTTTCTCATAGCTTAGTAAATCTGGCATCAGATTGTGAAGGGAGAAGGGGTAGAAGACACACACACCCTGCCTACAGCGTGTGCATAGCACCTGTGCAGATCAGTAGCATGCCTATTGGGATGGCTATGTAATAACAAGTTTGCTTTGCATATAAAATACCTTTCATGACTGCTTCTAAGGACATATAATGTAGAACAAATATAAGATCCTGATCGCATCTATTTAATCTGTATGTCAAGAGTAGTCTGCTCGCAAATTGCAGTCTGCAAGAAGTTGCACTTTTAAAATGTTTACCTGGTTGGTATCTGTGTGCTTTGGCTTAGCAGAGACTAAAGTCCTGTTACTTTGTTTATATCAATTAAAATAGTTTCAATATAAGATTTTTTTTTTCTAACACTGTTGTTTCATTACAGACCCACCTAGAAAACCAACTATTACAATTTTCTCAACTCAAAGTAAGTTAACGTATTTGTATTGTCTGTAATACTACTAATAGTTAGTTGGAATTGAAATGAAATAATATGTGTTATGGATAATGGAAATCATGCAAGTGATCACTATTACAATGCTTTATTAAGAAGTCAGATAAGCAGATGTAACTAGGGTGAGTTTGATGGCACATGTGCCCTGGGTACTACCCAGGTCTAAGAGGGCATCATAAGCCCTCACAGGATTCACTTTGGAAGTGCCTTCAAGCACTCACTGACACTTGTCCGCATAGAGACTGTGGACACCTTGGCTGCCCAATGCCGCTAAGCAAGCTATGTGTCGGCATGTTGAATCTTTTAATATTCTATTTCAGAGATTCTCCATTTCTCATTTATTTTTTTGCTGGATTATAATCGCTATATAAGAAGTGTAGATTCCATCAGGAATTTATTTTAATACGTATTATGTCACTGTGACATCCATGGAATTTAGGGCAGGTTTTGTCAGAGCAAACACAGTGACTGACCCAACAAAGGAGAAAATATGCACTTTAGTAAATCCATATTAGGTCCAGATTTACTAAGCTGCGGGTTTGGAAATTGGAGATGCTGCCCATAGCAACCAATCAAATTCTAGCTGACATTCTGTAATATGTAATAGGAAAGCGAGAGGTAGAATCTGATTGGTTGCTATAGGCAATATCTCCACTTTTCCAAACCCGCAGCTTGAGAGGTTAAGTGTTTTATAGAGAGTAGAATAAAGTTTAATTTCCAACCCCTCAAATTTGCAACATGTTTTCTCCAGTCACAGAGTTGCATTTTTTTCAGATTTTAGGGCCAAATTTTACACCTAAGAGTGAGTTATGTTTGGACAGACCTGCACCTAACTTACTGGTGCAGCCCCTAAACTGCCCACTGTTTTCAGGTATCTTATGGCACTTACGAGCGCCATGGGGCTACCCTATACACTCCCCGAGGCGGCTTAAGGCTGCCTCTTTGGGCCTGATCCAGACCTACGCTCGCATGTGAGCTAACGCTGATTGGAAGCGTAAAAACGGCAGAAAAAAACGCACTGCGCATGTGCATAGTGACAACTTCCGGTTATACCAAAGACCTTTTTGTAGCGGCGATTCTGGCGGAGTTAAGGAATGTAGGCGGGGGGAGCCATTTAATTGTTCAGTATGGGCGTGCTTAGGCCGCTACGAACGTGCGTCGCTACGAAAATACGTACGAACACAGGGAAAAGTTAGGGTAGGGTTCGGCGGGCGTAATGAAAAGAAGGTAAGGGGAGTGTCGTGGGAGTGAAAGTTTTTACGCTGCAGCGGTAATACGCTCCGCTCTCATTCGTAGGTCTGGATCAGGCTCTTTCTAACTAAACCCCTCCATGCTGTCTTTAAAGACACGGAGGCAATCTATATATTTACCTGGTACATTGATTGTGTAAATGACCCACTACGCATTCGTAGTAGGTCATTTTTTAAATCTACGCTCCTAAAAAAACAAAGTTTCTTAGGTGAGAATACGGCCCTTACTCCTTAATCTGGTTCAGTCCCAGAATTGAAGGTATAGAGATAACTGTGATTATTTGCTGCTATAGCTAATATCCCCTTGCTCTAATGTGCACCCACAATTATCCTTGCTCCTTTCTCACATCTCCAGCCAAAACAACAACAAAAATCTTGCATTTGCATTCACATATTGTAATATAATACATACTATCATTGCATTGACTGGTCCCAGGCGTTGTGCAACTTTGAGTTCCAGAATGCTTTAACTGCATAGGCAAAGCTGATACCTAACAAAGCATTCTGGGACTAGTAGTTTCACAACTCCCAAAGCGCCACAGGTTGGCCAGACTTGGTCTACGGTCTTCAGTAGGCGTCTTCTTCAGCTATGGCTCCATTTTGCGCATGTGTGATGATGATAGGCGACAGAGAGACGTAAAAAGATGTTGAGACCATCACCCCAGAAAATAATTAATTACTCTAGCATCGTGGTCTACTAAATAGGAAAGAGCAGAGAAACAGCTATTTACTTTGTATTTTTCCTCTGTCTGCATATTAAATAAGCCCCACAGTGAATGATATGAATAGTCTGCAACATTTGATAAATATATATCACCATCTGCTTCCATTAACAAATAAAATGTTTGATTATAACATTTAATTTATTATCATTTAATAACATTCAGCGTACTGTTCTTCTGCTTTGGATTTTGCATAATGCACAGTACACTGATAATTTTGTTTTATTACTTAATAATGACACACTTTTATAGGACTTATATTGTTTTTCTATTTTACTATTCTTTATTTATTTAATTAATTTGAATTGTTATTGTTCTAGATGGAGAACTTAATGCTAGTCAGCCTGTGACTATAAATAAGAACGAAACTCTGATGCTTAACTGCACTGTGGACGGTAACCCTCCAGCTTCTGTGACCTGGATAAAAGAAGATGATGACTTGGATTTAAACATTAGGATTGGTCAACAATCAATGTCAATGGTCACAATGACATATGCAGAGACGAATGCTTACAGATGCATAGCATGGAATAACCATGGATTCCTTGAAAAACGTATCAAATTCAATAAAAAAACAGGTACAACTTATGCCCACATTGTTTTTTAGTGTGTACTATAACTGAAGAGGTGAGTGGATGAAAATGTTATGTTCGGTTTAGAAACAATGAAATATTTAGTGTTAAGAATAAATAACTAGTAATATATAATAGTTTATAAATAATTAAATAGTATAATAAATATTGAAATATAATAATATTATATATTAGTATAATTAATTATATTTACTACATTTAAAAATATAATATAAATATAGTATATATAAGTATAACATTGGGCAGGATCCAGGCTTAAGAAGGAGCTTAAAATTAGGAGAGGAAAGTTACTCCTGGTCTAAACCATGTTGATTGCAGGGGAGTTATATTTAATCTGTTGCAAACAGTATTAGAGTTGAGAGGTGATGTTTCCTATCCCAAGTCTAAATAACAGTGTGATAGTAAAGCTGGTCAGTATCTGTGTGCAGTAATCAATAAAAAAAAAAATCCCTGCATGCAAAGAATACAATTAACTCAACTCCCACTGAAATCAACATGATTTAGCCCAGGAGTAACTTCTCTGGCTGGATCTGGACTTAAGTAAGTGCTTGAAATTAGTTACTCCTGGGCTAAATCATGTTGATTGCAGGGGGAGTCATGTTAATTGTAGTCTTTGCATGCAGGGATATAGCTTTGAATTGCTTACTGCTTCTTTCCCCGAAAATAAGACCTGGGACTGGATCCAGATTTAATATCGTCAGGTGATTTACGCACGCAAGGGTAAATCACCTGACTGAACTGGAGGGCGCATGCGTCCTCCAGATGTTACGCTAGGATTACTATAGTAATCCTAGCGTTTAAACAATCGGACGGAACAAAGTTCTGTGAGCCTGGTCCACCGTCACCGCGAGAATCCCTCTCAGATCCGTCGGTGAGTGAGCCCTGCCTCCACAGCTGTGGTATGCAAATACTTTGGGCAGACTGGTGGTGCACAGTACACCAGGCTCGGAGCAAGTTAACTATAGTATGCTCAATAGGTGCCATTTTATGTGTCTATCTGGCGCTGAACCCCAGCTTCAGCTGTCTAACTCAACCACAGACCCACCACCAAGCTTCATCTCCACTATACCAAATAAAAATAAATCTACAGTGCACTTCACTACTAACTTAAATATAAGAGGGGATAAATAAACAGCAGGAGAGGGGTAAAGGAAAGGAGAAAAAAAGCTCTACCCCGAAAATAAGCCCTAGTGCCTTTTTTAAACAAAAAAAAATATAAGACATTGGGCTAGATATACTAAGGTCGATTTGAAATCGCTCAGCATCACCGTAGTTTGTTAGCAATTTGATGCAGTCAAATAGCTAAATTTACTAAGAGGCAATTTAGAGTGGCGATTTGTAAACTCCAGCGATGTGTAGTGATTAAACTCCAATGAGTTTATGTTAAAGTTTAAATCGCTGGAGTTTAACTCGCTGGAGTTTCAGGCCCTGGAAAAAAAAAATGGCTGCCGCAGCAAGCCGTTCCCCCTTGGCAAGCAGCTGCCTATAGTACTATAAGTCAAATCATGCACATGTAATGCAGTGCATGGTTTGTCTTATTGTACTATAAGCGTCAGCATGCCAAGGGTTAATGGCATGCTGTCGCCAGCATATTGTGTCTCTTACGCTGTAAATTAAAAAAAAAACCTCATGCACGTAATTAAATAAATATGTCCCCTCTGGTCACAAAAGATTTAACCCCATGTCCCTACCTTAATTTTTACACATTTTATATAATTTTTACAGCTCATGGGGGCTTATAAAAGCAAAGTGAGTGCCAATTTCTAATAAATCAACACTAAAAATCGACACTCACCCCCATGCGATTTAACTAGGGAGAGTTGCAGCAAATCTCTGACGATTTACTAAATCTCGCCCTTAGTAAATGTCACTCATGCTAAAAAACGCCAGAGAGATTTAAACACTGGCGATTTAAATCTCCACTCATCTCTCACGAGTTTGTGGAGATTTTGCTTTAGTAAATCCAGTGATTTTAAAATCTCTGGTAAACTACTGCAATCTCTGGCATTTTTTTTTATCAATACGACCTTAGTAAATCTTATTTTCGGGGAAAGACAGTACTGACCAGCTTTACTATCACACTGTTATTTAGACTTGGGATAGGAAACATCCCCTCTAATACTGTTTGTAACAGATGAAATATGACTCCCCTGCAATCAACATGGTTTAGCCCAGGAGTAACTAATTTCAAGCACTTACTTAAGTCTGGATCCAGCCCTTAGGACCTGATTCACACTTAAGAATTTTCTTAAAATAAGAACTTAAAGTCACTCCTGGGCAAAACCATGTTGATTGCAGGGGGAATTAATTTAATTGTATTCTTTGCATGCAGGGATATATCTTTGAATTGCTTACTGCACACAGATTCTGACCAGCTTTACTATTACACTGTTATTTAGACTTGGGCTGGGAAATATCACCTCTCAACACTAGTACTGTTTGCAACAGATGAAATATGACTCCCCTGCAATCAACATGGTTTAGCCCAAGAGTGACTTTAAGTTCTTATTTTAAGAAGATTCTTAAGTGTGAATCAGGTCCTTAATTTCAAGCTCCTAATATGACTCCCCTGCAATCACCATGGTTTAGCCCAGGTGTGACTTTAAGTTCTTATTTTAAGAAAATTCTTAAGTGTGAATCAGGTCCTAAGTTACAAGCTCCTTCTTAAGTCTGGATCCAGCCCATTGTTACTATGATTCTTATGTCTTAACGTCTTCATTTATTTTTAAAAATAAATAATTTCTCAACTTTATCCACTTGAATCTTCAGTAATATAAATTATTTTTATTTATGTGTGCAACACTAAAGATAATCAAGTCCCAAAATAATCTCAAAGCACCACATGATAAAAAAAAATGCTATTTTGCTTCAATGCAATTCATTACATAAAACATGCAAACAATGGATTATTTCTTATACTTGTGTTTTGTACAGATGCACAAATTATATTTTGAACTATTATTGCTTGTTAATATTGTCAAAAAAAGATCAAATTTACAGTATATCCTCCAAAATCTTGAAGATTGCAATAAAAATAGTACTCACCTAAAAAAGCATGTAGGATTACATTATCATTCGGTAGTCTACTACACATCAAATGATAACAGTGTAGAGATTCTTGCACTACTGCTGTCGTGGACCAGTGTCTTCTGGTAAACGGGCAACTGGGCAAAGTATTAAAAAGGTAACAAGCTATATTTTTATTTTAACTAGGTGTGATATCAGATGGCAGAGAACAAAAAGCAACTTAGACAACGTTTATTAATACACAAGAGGGTAGATCCAGACCTAAGGGCTTGTTACATTAGATTGCATAGCGTATTTACGCTATCGTATGTACTATGCACTCCCACGGCCTCTCCCATCAGACGGACGGACTATTGCTTATTTACGACTACCAATCCCTACCTTAACTTTTCCATGTGTAACTGCGATTGTACGTAGCATCCTGATAGACGTTACAGCCTAACCCAGCCAATACTGTACAATTTAAATGCCTCCCAGCCTCCAGTGAGTAATTAGAGCGTATTTATGGCTAGCGAATGGTTGGCCCCTTCGTATGTAGTTACTGTCAGGAATTCTGGGGTCTAGGATTCAGCCATAGGTACCCTGGTATCTGGGCTACGGTAATGAAGGCTGGCGGCCTTAATGTAGGGCTTGCTCATCAGCAACTCAAAACGAAGGAAGTAAAGGTAAAATATAATAAGTTTATTACAGTGTTGTACAGTCAACAATCCATAGCAGGACCCACGACCATTGAGAGGGTATTGGATTGGTGTTAGGTCGGGCTGGTGAAAATGACTGGCAAGTAACAGCAACACGATAAATGCAAATCTGTGGTTGAGATAGACATTGAGACTGTAAGAAGAAACAAATGGAAATACAGTTCTAGATAACACCTCAGCGGGATGATTAAGGTGCAGGAGTTCCAGAGTGCACACAGTTCAGAAGCACCTTGAATCAATGCACAGCAGGAAATACAGTTCAATGTAGTGAGGCTGGCTGGGTGCAGTAGTGCACCAGAGAATAAAGTTCAAGGAGCTCTGTGTAGCGAGACAGGCTGGGTGCAGTAGTGCATCAGAGAATAAAAGTTCAATAAGCTCCATGAAGCAGGGCAGGCTTGGTGCAGTAGTGCACCAGAGAATAAAGTTCAATGAGCACCATGCAGTGGGGCAGGCTGGGTGCAGTAGTGCACCAGAGAATAAAGTTCAATGAGCTCCTTGCAGCGGGATAAGCTGGGTGCAAAAGTAAACACAGTCACTGAGAGCATCAGCGATGATAGGCTGGAGATAGTAGTACTTACATGCAGGTTGGCTCACAGGTGGACACAGTACCCATGAAGACTGTTAGCTGTGGAATGCAGCAGAGATGGTTCAGAAACAGATTGGCATCCAAGGAGCAGAGGAGGTGCACAGTGTAGCACCCGTAGAGTATTTCCTCAGGTGGAGACGGAACTGTAGACACGAGTTAGCTGTGGTAGGCAGCAGAGATGCAGGTGGGCAGATTGGCGTCCCAGAAGATGGAAAGGCTGAGAAGAGAGGTTCTTACTTGGAAGGATCACAGGTGTAGAAGGACACTGCAGGCACGAGTAGCGGCTCAGTAAGCGGATGGCATAGGTACAGTGGAATGGTGTCGCAGCAGACTGTTTAGGCTGAGCGTAGTAGTACTCACACAATGACTCACTGGAGCAGATGGTAGCTGAAGACTCTATGGCAGCTTAACGCCACACAGCCCAGGATTAGTAGGCCGGAGTCACAGGAAGCAATGTGAGTGGAGTAGTACTTTCGGAGTAGCTCACAAGCGAGGATGGTTTCTACAGACACACTTTAGCCAGAGGGAACCGCGATAGCACAGCAGGAACAGAGGGCACACTAGGATCCAGGAACAGGTGAGTATCCAGGAGTAGTCACTAGGAAGGACACAGGTGAGTATCCAGGAGCAGACACTAGGAAGGACACAGGTGAGTATCCACACGCAATAGAGGAGCAAATCTGCACTGGAAGCACTGAGTAATGAAGTTAGGCTGTTGTGTGTTAACCGTGTGATGGCTGATTTGAAGCAGCTGAACTTCAGGCTAGTGTGAAAGGGTTTGACAGGCAGAGAGCAGGGTTTGAAAAAGGTAGAATACCTTGATTTTGTGACAGCTACTACATTGTTATGGCTGCCCAGAGTTATGTGTCGTAATATCTGCCGTGTACTTTGATCCATTGAATTGTTTTGAACTCCTGAACAATACAACTGCCAGAAGTTGCCTATACCTAATAGAAATTATAAGTGTGATCGCCAGGACTGAGTTCATGTCATGTGTTTTCTTCGCAGACACGTCAATAGCAAATCCTTCTACAACCAGCGGTAAGAGTTAACCTTGTGTGCCTTCCATATTTTTTTTGTTTAATGCCACTATTTGTTGTTGTTGTTGTTGTTACTATTACAAAATATGTTTGTTTTTAGCCTTTAACTGGTAAATTGTAAACAGTTTATGCAACGTCATTTATTCAGAGACTCAAAGAGAAAAAATAAGAATTAAAATAAACAGAAAAAAGATTGCATTTATTTTAGATCTATTATCTATTAAAATATGAATACAATAGTAATTTTTTTTTATTCAGAGAGTCATACAATTGTGGGCATAGCCTTCAACTAACATAATAGTCTATTTAGAGATCAGACAGTAAATAATCAAAGGGTGTCCAATAGGATGCATTCACATGTTGGGAGGCGGGCATTACAAATTCATCAAGCCCCTCCCATATTGCGACCTCATATGAACCAGATCATCCAAACTTACAAAAAGGGGGTGTTGGGATTGGAAAACGTCTGTTTTTTGTTGGTAGCTCATGATCATGTGTTGCATTCACAAAATGGGTCTAGATCCAGAGCTCCGTTTGGGACCATTTAGTCAGTGTGACGGTAGAGACGTAAAGGCAGGAGGGAAGTATATAAATAGGATACTATACTACCACAACTTTGCGCTGTCCACATTTTAAGTGTGTGCAATGCAGACGTTTTAAGGTAGGGTCCTCAGATCATGACACCATACAAGCAAGGGGAGTGGTCTTCTCATCCCCCCATACGGATGTCTGGATCCTGTGGGAATCTTGCATTAGCTCCTTGATGCCAATGTGCTCAGAGCTCTGAGCACAGAGCCATCCTACGTTTGGATCTAGCCCATTTATTATGACCAAACATCATGACTCAGCTAACATGATAGTAAGCACACCTGTAATGCATGCTATGTAAACAAATTCAACAACAATTGATTTATCTTTTTTTTTAGGTATTAAATCTAGATTACTTGATGCACTGATTGGAATCATATGTGGAATGGGATTTGTCTTTGCTGTGCTCATACTAAAAAAATGTTTTGCAAAGTAAGACTTAAATATATATAAATTATATATATTATAGTCACAATACATATGCAATTAACATGCGTTAATGAACAATACATACATTTTATTAAAGATTGAATAATGTCACAAGTCATAGGTACTTTAATTGCATATTTTTCAAGTGAACATTGCACATTAATTGAATACATACCATACACATATATAAGCTAATAAATATCAGTTATATTTGATACAAAAATATTAAATAATAAACAATTTGATGATGCAATAATAAATAAAATTACTTTATTAGTGTAGTTAAAAATAATATTTTTCAGGAGAATATGTATTAAACAGAAAATCAGCAATATCTTAGTTCTATAAATTTGTTGACTATATTTAAAAGTGCAATATGTAAAGGCAAGTTTGGTTTTTTTTGTTTTTTTAAATGTCACGCTTTATCCTTTTAAATTTAAGCATTGATATTGCTAATGTGATAATGGGCCAGATCCTAAGCTAAGTACGCTAGCGTATTTACGTAAAATCACCCATTTGTATTTACTACGCATGCACGCGGCAGATATTTCGCCACGTAACTCCTAACGGACATACCATCAGCGTAAATACAAACGAACGGGTAGGGACATCAATGCGACACCCGTAATTATGCTTTGGAGGTGGAGGGAGGCATTTAAATTGGACAGTATGGGCTGGGTTTGGCCGTCACATACGTAAATCCATTATGTACGTCAGTACTTATGCTAGGAAAAGTTAAGGTAGGGTTTGGGCAGCGTAAAATGGCCAAAGTACATACAAGGGAGGGGAGTGCCTAGGGAAGTGTATAGTAAGTACGCTAGCGTAAATACACTATGCGTTCTAACATAACTAGCACATAGGTCTGGATCTACCCCGATATCTGTACACCTTAGTCTGAAACTCATTTTTGTATTTTTAATATAACCTAAAAGAAATATCAAAATTAAGTATAATTGACCCTTGATATGCTCTAATGTATCTTCTGTGACCAATAGAAAAACAAAGCCGAATTTAGATGCCCCTGAAGAACCATCCACAGATGACCCCAATCAGTATTACATGAATGTGAATAAATTACAGCAAAGATCACAGGTCAGTATGATAAGGGCATTTGCCCCTAATGTGCTTTTTAAAATATGTATATGGTATATCATAACAATCAATATTCAGAGGATAAATGAATCTAAAAATGCAAGGAAAGATCAAAAGTTGGGAGTAACAACACAAAACGTAGCAAATCTATGGACAAACCATGTGCAATATGATGTTTGCAATTTAGTTATTTTGTTATGCAAGATAGGTCTATGATATTATCAGTAATGCTGAGGACCAGAAAGGTAATTTCCTTATTTCCTTTTTATAGGACACCAATGGTTCAAGTACACAACCAGATTCAATTGCCTCTCCCGCTGACCAGGAGGAGCTGCATTATTCCACCATAAATTTCTCTGCCAAACCCTCAAGAGTAACCTCAAGTGACCCGACAGATTACGCAGAGATAAAAGTGAAATAGTGCCAAGAATTTACCATCCATAATCCTTCTCAACTGCTATTTTAAATGGCAATTACTAAGAATTATTATTTCTTTTTTTTTTTTTTATTAACTTTGTTTTTTGAGATACAAAATAGGAATTAAATTAAATATTAAGCGCCCAACATTTTCTTCGTTTGTATAAGACATAACATTAATTGTTAACCCTGATCCATAATAACATGTATGACACCTTGGACCGAACCCTCAGTTCTGATTTCCCCATCGTTTCTGAGCATTCAGATTGGATATTGTCCACCTTGACGTTTTATCCCATCAAAGTGCATTCTACCCTATCCAGAAAGAAGTATAATGGCATATCCAACCATTTCTAACAGAGGGCCTAGCTGGGTTGCGAAAGTAAGTGGATGTGACTTGATGATCTAAAGTCCATTGGCGTGAGGGGTCTAGTATAAAATTTTGACTGTCAACATAACAACTGAATACCAGTGTGTATGATACCATAATGTATGAATATTGCATCCCTCGGATTGTCGATCTCTAGCACACAGTTACAAAAGAGGGCTGAATCCAAAGTTAGGAGTTCAAAAAATATGTCACCCCTCTTTGAGATAACATGCCCCTAAGGAAAATTTTTCAGAAAAAATACCAAATCCCCACATCTTGGAAATAACAACCTCCTCTGGAGATTATTCAGAAAAACACCAAATCAGCACTTCTTGGGGTTAATGCCCCCCCCCCCCATCAGCACTTCTTTGGGTTAATGCCCCCCCCCCAAAGGAGATTTTTCCAGAACAAAAAGTAAATTCTTGCTTCTCGCAGATAACACCACCCAAAGTGAGATTTTTCAGAAATAACACTAAATCCCCACTTCTCCGAGATAACACTCTCCCACCCAGGGAGATTTTTCATAAAAAACACCAAGGGCCATATTCAGACTTCCATCGGCGATCAGGCCACAAATATACGCAACTAAGTCTCAGGTTGGAGCAGGTTACACCCACCAAAAAAACAGTCACTCCCCTTGTGTGTCTTAGTTGCGGATATATGCGGCCCTAAATCTGTAAGTGCGCCCACTTAGCCTCATCTAAATGCCCCCCCTGTCCATTTCTATGCTAATCCTTAGGTCCATATATTTCTGCCGCATTTAGGGTCAGATTATTCCCCGCCCGATTCACAACTCTGTCCCTTAGGCATTTCCGACCTTATCCTCTACGTAGATAGTGTATCACCATTACTACGCATGCGCAGTTGATGCAAAATCGATCCGATCCTAATAATACGCATAGAACTTTTGTGAAAAACGGAAGTCTGAATACGGCCCCAAATCTCCACTTCTCAGAAATAACACCTCCAAGGGAGATATTATAGAAAAAACACCAAATCCCCACTTTTATCTCTTCTCAGAGATAACACCCCATGGCAGATTTTTAAGAAAAAACACCAAATATCCGCTTCTTGGAGATAGCATGCCCCCAAGGGAGATTCTTCAGAAAAAACACCAAACCCACACTTCTCATAAATAACAACCCTCCAAGGGAGATTTTTTAGAAAAATCCAAGATCCCCACTTCTCATAGATAACATCCCCCAAGGAAGATTTTTCAGAAAAAAACACAAAATCCGATCCCCACTTTTATCTCTTCTCAGAGATAACACCCCATGGCAGATTTTTAAGAAAAAACACCAAATACCTGCCTCTTGGAGATAGCATGCCCCCAAGGGAGATTCTTCAGAAAAAAACACCCAACCCACACTTCTCATAGATAACAACCCTACAAGGGAGATTTTTTAGAAAAATCCAAGATCCCCACTTCTCATAGATAACATCCCCCAAGGGAGATTTTTCAGAAAAAAACACCAAATCCTCACTTATTTTGGGATAT
>WWET01004153.1:108942-125363 GCA_011038615.1 Limnodynastes dumerilii
TTTTTCTGAAAAAAACACCACATCCCCACTTCTCGGAGATAACACCTCCCCCAAGGTAGATTTTATCAGAAAAAAACACCAAATCCTCACTTCTCTGAAATAACAACCCCCCAAGGGAGATTTTTCAGGAAAAAAACAAAAAAATCCCCACTTTTTGGGGATAACAATCCCCCCCTTCCCCTTCAAGGGAGATGTTTCTGAAAAAACACCACATCTTTAAATTTTTTAGGATAACACCCCCCAATGGAGATTTTTCTGAAAAAATACCAATTCTGTTAGTTTTGGAGATTTTCCAAAAAATTAGTTTTGGAGATTTTTTTTTTAAATCTCCCTTGGTGGGGTTTTATCATCAAAACTAACAGATTTTTTTGTCTTCTCTGATAAATCTCCCTTGGTGGGCTGTCAGCTCCAAAATTAACAGATTTGGTATTTTTTCTGAAAACTCTCCCTTGGTGGGGTGTTATCTCCAAAATTAAAAGATTTGTTGTTTTTTCTGAAAAATCTCCCTGGGAGGGTGTTATCTCCTTGAAGTGGACATTTGGTGTTTATTCTGAAAAATCTCCCTTTGGGTGGTGTTATCACCAAAATGAACAGATTTGGTGTTTTCTCTGAAAAATCTCCTTTGGTGGGGTGTTATCTCCAAAACTAAAAGATTTGGGGCCTCATTTACTAAGGGCAAATTGAGTAAAATCGCCGGTGTTTGCTGTACTTTACCAGCGATTTGCTAGTGTCCGGATTTACTAAAGCAAAATCTCCACAAACTCTCCAGAGATGAGTGGAGACTTAAATCGCCGGTGTTTAAATCTCTGGCGATTTTTTGCATGAGGAGCATACAAATCTCTGGATTAACTAAGGGTAGACTTTCAAAATCGCTGGTGTTTGGCCTTAAAGTCTCCAGAGATAATTCTCAGGGGGGTCAGTGGAGAGTTTGTTAAAATCGCTGGCAAATGGTAATGTAATCATGTATCAGTGTATAAAAGTAAGGTTTAAACGTATTTCAGCTGCTTGTTTAGACTTAAACAAAAGCTATGGCTTTTTGTGTGCTGCTTATGCATAGTGAATATTTAATGGGCAGTTTAGCTTTAATAAAGGAAAGAGAAACATAACCATGACGGGCACAGATACAGTAGGTGTGTTACAGTATGTATAAGATTGCACATATGCCTACATAGACATGGATATGCATACACTAGCATAAACAGAGCATATGCATATTCATACAAAGATTCCATAGTCAGGTAGATGCATTGAATAATACAACTAGAGCAGCTATTAAGTTACAGATACAGTATCCCAGATAAATGAACCAATTTAAAATCAAAACACACCCAGAGATCACACAAGCCCATACATTCATGTGTTACACCTTGCATCAGCATTAGGACTCCATCACATGAGCATCCACATTCACACATATTGCAATAAATACAGACACCATTGCTGTAATGATCACACTTAACATAGATAAAAAAAACACATATGCAAAATGCAGCAAAAAATCCACTAAAATACATCAACATACATTGCTATACATCAGTTGTTTATTTATTTCCCCAGAAAATTCTATATGCAACCATTCAAACAATGTCTGGCCTAATCAGGAAGTGTTCAGCATTTAAATAGTGTCCTGTGTGTGAAGTCTCACAAGTTCAAGCCAAACTCCAGCGATTTTGAATGAAAAAAAAAATTCCCTATACTTAACATTAGAGTGAAAAAAAATCGCCACCATTTAAATCGCTGTTTAACAACACTGGCGCTTTAAATCGCCGTTAAACAATCGCCAAAAATCGCCTGTGTTTAATAATTGCCAGACAAAAGCGCCTAATAGCAAATACAGCGATTTAATTATCAAAGTCGCCCCTCAACACAGGCGATCTCAGGCGATTTGCAGAGGCGATTTAAAACGCCGGGGTGTTATCTCTGAGAAGTGGGCATTTGGTGTTTTTTCTGAAAAATCTCTCTTGGGGGATGTTATCTTCAAAACTAATAGATTTTATGTTTTCTCTGAAAAATCTCCCTTGGTGGGGTGTTATCTCCAAAACTAACAGATTTTGTGTTTTTTTTCTGAAAAATTTCCCTTGGTGGGATTTTATCTTCAAAATTAACAGATTTGCTGTTTTCTATGAAAAATCTCCCTTGGTGGAGTGTTATCTCCACAATTATCAGATTTGGTGTTTTTTGTGAAAAATCTCCCTTGGATGGGTGTTATCTCCAAAATTAACAGATTTGGTGTTTTTCTGAAAAATCTCCCTTGGTGGGGTGTTATCTGTAAAATTACCAGATTTTGTGTTTTTTTCTGAAAAATCTCCCGGGGGGGGGTGTTACCTCCAAAACTAACAGATTTAGTTTTCTCTGAAAACTCTCCCTTGGGATTGTTTTATCTGATGTGCTGCATAACTTCCCCCTGTGAAATGAGTACCATTTTCAGATGCAATAACCTCGGGTACTACATACCTGCAAACTACTTCTGCTATCAGTGTGCATGCAGTTTCTCTCGCTGTAGCTTTAGCAACTGGCCAACTTCCGGCCAACCAGAGAAGACATCAGTACAGACCAGGACGTACTCATATGTCCCTACCTTAGGTAACTGTATGTAGTCAATCTGCAGTCGCTGAAATGGGTACGATGCTTTAGACAGATGTTTCTGGGGTGTCTTGACCACTTGGCCTGGGTTGTGCCTGTTCCTTCAGCTCCGCCTCCTGTGCTGAGCATGAGGGTGGGAATGGTTTAGTCAATCTATTTTATCTAAGGTAGTTACAGTATATCCTTACCTTGGCGACCCCTTGTGGTAGTTCCAGGATCCGTCTACAATCAACTGACTGTCTGTATTCTTGACAGGGACATCGGTTACATTGTTAAATTCCCTAATTTCAAGCTTTATGAGCTCAAAACAGTCACGTGGGGAGAAAAATTTTGTGTGTGTTTTTGTGGACTGTTTTCAGAGTCTAAATCATCTGGGTCTTCTTTTATGTCACTGTCACTCCTCCCTCTGTATTATTGTCACTCCTCCCTTCTTTTGAATCCTCTACTGGCAATAATGTAGCAGGATTCAATACTGTGCACCTTTTGATCATACAATGGGTGCTGGACTTTCAAGCAGAACGGCAGCTGCTGCTACTGCGCTGACACAGGTTGGTGCTGCCCCGCTGATTACAGGGTCTGACTGCACTGAATAATAAGCTACAGGTCTTTGCTTACCCATGTGTTACTGAGTCACTACCTCTTGTGCATGTCCCTGTGTTTCAAAACAGAACAAGTCAAAGGGTAAAGTATATTAGGCAGCGACAATGCAGGTGCTTTAATAATTTCTTGCTTCAGCTGTGAAAAAGCCTTCACAGTTTCGGGTGTCATCTCTACAAGATCTTACCTGAACTCACCCTTCAGTATGTCATAAAGTGAGGGTCATTTTTAAAGACATCAGACTTATCCAGTCTCTGCAAATAAAAAGTCACGAGACAGTTGAACACTCTGACTTATTTAATTGTTTTTTATGTTAAAACTCTTGTGGCGTTTCCCAGGACAAAACAGATTTAAGAAAAGGTAAATCATAATTAGGAAAACCAAGTGCTGGAGCTCTGAGCAACAACTCTTTATAAAACAGTCAGCACTGTGTGCACCAAATAGTTTAAAGAACAAGATAACTCAAACTTTACTCTAAATAAAATATAAATACAACACAGACATTACCTAAAAATAATAAAAAAATCAGCAATCAGCATTGTGAACCCGCACAGATAATATGCTTCCCTAGTCACACAACCAAAGACAGATTATGAGAAAATGGCCAAAACAACATTTCAAAGAAATTATGTCATTAGAATTATCACTGCTCAAGTTTCTCAAAACATCTAATTTCATTGAAATACAGCACTAAAACTCTCACACCTTGTATCCTGCAGAAACAAGTAAACAAAAAAACATAAAACACATTATAAGGGCCTGATTCAATTAAACTCGAATTAAAAACAAAAAACCGCGGATATAAAATACGCACCGTTTGCGCGAAAAAATAACCTCTATTCAATTAGAAATGTCCCACCGCCTCGAACGCTCATTAAATGGACCATGAGCATATTTGTTAGCGCTCATTTTTGTGCTTACCTCCCGTTATAAAATACGCGCGTGTATTTCTGTATCCTTACCCATGCTATACAAATGTCAGCACAATCACTTCCCATAAGCAGCCCTGCCGTCATATGTCTGTAATAATCTATTTAGGACCTTCTGCACTTGAATGTAAAAAATTAGACTGCAGCAACTCAGTAATTACGTATTATTGTAGAAGAGAATAATATAAAACAACTTTTTCTGATTGTTGTTTTTTTAAAAACTTCTGCCAGCGTAATATTTCACTTTTCAATGTTCTCTTCATGATCACACTTAACATAGATAAAAAAAACACATATGCAAAATGCAGCAAAAAATCCACTAAAATACATCAACATACATTGCTATACATCAGTTGTTTATTTATTTCACCAGAAAATTCTATATGCAACCATTCAAACAATGTCTGGCCTAATCATGAAGTGTTCAGCATTTAAATAGTGTCCTGTGTGTGAAGTCTCACAAGTTCAAGCCAAACTCCAGCGATTTTGAATGAAAAAAAAAATTCCCTATACTTAACATTAGAGTGAAAAAAATCGCCACCATTTAAATCGCCGTTAAACAACACCGGCGCTTTAAATCACCGTTAAACAATCGCCAAAAATCGCCTGTGATGAATTTTCTTCTGTCAAAAGAGCCTAATAGTAAATACATTGAACTTGTGAGACTTCACACACAGGACACTATTTAAATGCTGAACACTTCATGATTAGGCCAGACATTGTTTGAATGGTTGCATATAGAATTTTCTGGTGAAATAAATAAACAACTGATGTATAGCAATGTATGTTGATGTATTTTAGTGGATTTTTTGCTGCATTTTGCATATGTGTTTTTTTTATCTATGTTAAGACAAGTAATGCTCATCTTTGTTAGATAAGAGTGGAAGGTCTTTTACTATTCTTACATACTCATCATATTCATTAACACATATTAAACACAAATATTCCCAGTAAACAATCAGCAACTAAACAACAATCAACTTGCATTAGCTATATGTACGCTGATCTTTCAGAGTGGACTGCATACCAGCAACCTCAAAATGATGTTAACTTTAAAAAAAACAAAAATCAGAGAAACTGTTTTCCAATAAAACTTAAATCATCACAAAATAACAGTAATTCTACAGTATAATCCAAATGAAAATATTTCCCTTAATGTAATACACAGGATAACTTTTCTCTGCTCACAAAAACTTTTATCTGTACAGTGAAAGGAGGGGGGGCTGCAGTGGGTGTCATGTCTGCAAACACTCTCTCACAAAAAGGATTTCTAAAGCTCAGCCCGTGCTCCTTTTAGCAGACGGCCAGTAATTTTTAAACATTTAAAATTTGAGACTTAATACTATCTGGAAACAACAACAAAACATAAAAAAAAATTCAAAACAAAAATACATATAATTACTTTTAATCCTCCTTTTTGTTAGGAGGTCTGGGCTTTTATGGAATTTTTTTTAAAGTTTTAAAGTTATTTCTCTTGTCATGTTATGTGTTAATCTTTGTCACCTAACATCATCTTTTCTTTCTCCAACAACAATTCTTCAGAAATTTCAAGACAAATGTCAAGTTTTGTGTATGCGTGCTAGGGGGTTTTCATTTCATAATAAGAAATCCAGGACATACAACTGACTGACCGTCCTGACGCCAGTTTCTGCGCAAAGTGTTTATTGTGTCTAGTCTTCCCCTACTTTAGGGTTTAATGTCCCATGTCTTTGCATGTTTGCTTTCTGAAAAACATTCTTCATTCCCTTAATAGAGTTTTGTCCCTTCTTCTCCTTAACCACCACGGCGGGACTAATACCGGCATATTCTGCCAGTCCCTGATCTGTATCTGTCAGGGACTCATACCGACAGACTCTGCCAGTCCCTTATCTGTACTTGTCAGGGACTCATACCAGCAGACTCTGCCAGTCCCTTATCTGTACTGTTATGGCCTCCCCCCCATTCGTCAGTGAGTTATGGACCACCTTTAATCCCTATCCACTGAGGATCCTCAGTCTGTATCCTGTATCTGTATCTGTTATCTGAGGTGGTATTAATGGAGAATACTAATACTTTTAGACTCTTTACTATTAAGTCACAAGCTTTCTTATAATACTGGTCTCTAGATGCCTTGACACTGGGACAGACTACAGAAACGTCAGGTGGATATAGGTTCCTGGGTAGGGTATGAATAATTTCCCCCCAACTGCAACCTATTCTGGTTTTAAGGTAGTCTGGGTTTAATGACTACCTACTATCTATCTTTTTGATTATTATTACTGAACAAGTACATGAATATAAAACAAAAAACAAAAGTCCCTGCAGAACAACTCACACACAGCAAGAGAACCAACTCTTAAAATAAACAAAGAAAAAGAAATGTAACAAAGAGTGTGTGGATTGGTAAAAAAAACAACTTTTTTTGAACGTTGCAAATCACTTTGCTAGCACGATATTTCAGACACTGGCCAATAACCTGTCATTAGCGCCTGGCATTTCCTGCTAGCAGGAAGTGATTTGCGACGTTCAAAAAAGGTTGTTTGTTTCCCGTTAAATTTCTTCTTCGCTGCCTGCTCTTTTTGCGCAGCGCTAAAAAAACTATTGAATTTCCGAATTTAAATAGCTAAATAGCCGGCGAAGGCGTCGTATTTTTTCCTACGCAATATTTTTGAAAATACCGCCTACAATTGATGGTGGTGTGTAAGGTCCCGGGAAGCACCAGCGATGACCACGGGTCTCAGTCTCGGCTAGGGTAGAAGGATGACGAGGGAAGCGATGTAAATCTGGAGCCACAATGCGTTTCGGGCAAGAGCCCTTTTTCAAGTGAGTACCTAAATCACAGTCAACTTATCACTCTAAAAGGAAAGAGGTCTAGTCACTGACTTACTTGGACACCAGCATAATCACTCCCCTCTGATCCGCACGTACTGATCAGAAGAGGCAGAAGAGAGTAGAGAGTGTGCAAATGCACTAACTTCAACTACTCACCGTACGGATTTATTTCTGCCAGTTCTGAGGTTCGGTGGTCCTGGACAGGTCTGGAGTGAAAGTTGGGGTATCCCGGACAGAGCCTCCAAGAAATGTTGGGGCACAGGGTCATCTGTACCTTTGTTCTCTCACGTGAGTAGGCCTTGATCCACGGTTAGCCAGAGAGCAACAAAGAGACACCGAGACAAGAACAGTATCCAACGCAGCTCTGACAAGAACAATTGCAGAGTTAAAAGATTTAATTGGTTCTGCTCATTATAGCTAGGCGTTACTATGGCTGTTAGTTTCTAAGGGGGGGCTTCATTATTATTAACACTGCAGAGCAGTGAGTACAATATTTTTACATTGTGGATAAATGTTTAGTTGATGTTAACTTGGGTAAGAGTTCTTTTTTAACATGTCACACTTACATGTAATTATGACACCCACACAGGGGGGCACTTGTTTTATTGCACAGGGGGACATATTAGGTCTTAAGCCGAAACAAGGGGACATTTTTCACAAAATCATAGAGGGAAGGACATATATTGAAAATATTTTTAATGTTGGCTCATTTGTTTTATGTAATCGGCAGGGGTTAGAATGTACTGAGGGACAGCGGTTCTTAAGTAGGCAGGGACACTGCTTAATATGTAGGCAGGGACAGTGTGGAATATTTAGGGAGGGATAGTGTTTAGTCATTAAGGGGGGGAAAGGTCAGTTTTTATTGAGACAGAAGGACTGTTATGTAGTGTAGCATTAGCGGGTCACACTGTGGTTGCGGCAGCATGCCCTTAACCCTTTGCATGCTGCCACTTGGTGTACTATAAGGCAAAGCATGCCCTGCAATACAAGGGCATGATCTGCCTTAAAGTACTAGGTGGCAAAGCAGGCTACGGGTTAATTGGTAGTCGCAGCAGCCATGTAAAGTTTAAAAACACATGGGTTTTTTTTTTACAGAGGATGAGTGTCGATTTCAATGAAATCGACAATCACCCCAACCTCTTTCATCTGTGGTGATTTTGACTCCCATTCTGCAGCGAGTTTACAACTCGCATCTTTGTAAATCTGAGATTTGTATCTCATACATGGGAAAAATTGCCACAGATAGATCAACAACGGTGATTTAGACAAAAACACATATCTGACGATTTGATAGGCAAAATCACCTTTAGTAAATCTGAGATTTTAAAATCGTCACTAAAAAATAGCAAACAGTGGCGATTTTGACAAACTGGAGCTTAGTAAATCTAGCCCCTGGAGTGTTGAAGGTTGAGTTAGGAAGACAAATGAAGGAAATGATGGTGTTAAGGACAAATCATGCTAACTTTGAGCATGTGTTTATATTGTTCTACCAGCAGAGGGCTTCAGAGGTTCGTCATACCCTTATAACACAAAGCAAACTACATTGGACATAATTAATTAGCCAGTAAATGACTCAGAGGAAGGTTAGAAAACCTGGCAGAGTTACATTAGTAGCGTCAGGTAATCTAGTATGTCCTGTTTGTCTAGGATTTAGATTTTTGCAGTTTCCTATCCAATCCTGTGACCAAGCTGAAGGTCAAGGTGACTTATGGCAGCGACAGTGAGGCTGGGAGATTGATGGCAATCATTTCAGGGGCCAGATTTACTAAGCTACAGGTTTGGAAAAGTGGAGATGTTAACCCATTGCAACCAATCTGATTCTAGCTCTAGCCTTCCTATTACACATTACAAAATGTCAACCAATCTGATTGGTTGCTAAGGGCAACATCTCTACTTTTCCAAACCCGAAGTAAATCTGGCCCCAGGTTTTAGTCATACTATTTCAGGGGAGTGGGTATGATATCCAGAGAAATCCTGCCATCAATTTCCCTAATGCAAGAATCCTGACTAGGAAATAATACCTACACTCTCAAAATACTGACACATAAAATCCAGACAAACAAAAATCCCAACATGCTAATATGACCACCACCGATTTTGGGAAGATTGTTGGGTCAAGCAAACTTCTATATAAGACAGTCATTCAGCTTAATAATAAAAGTGGTGAGTTATTTAAGAGCTGCTGATCTCCTAAAACATGAATTCTTAAAAACTTTCCAAAACATGTATTATTATCTTCAAATAAATTGAAATTTGAAATAAGTTTATTTAATTATATTCCTTTACTGCAGTATATAATGAAGCATGTCCATAATGCATATATACAGTTTGGGTTTCAAGAGTGACTAACTTACTGACTTACTGACTTATTAATGGCCTGTTCCTAGAGCATTGTAGTAGTCACTGTGTGAAAAAAACACAGAATAAAAATGTATTATATGCTAAGAGACCCAAAGGTTATTAATCACTTATCTGGAAGAACATATTGTCATGTTGTCCATAGCAACCAATCAGATTTGAGTTATCATTTTCTAGAATATGTTTAGAAAGTGAAAGCTTTAATCAGATTGCACCTGCTGTAATCAGATCTCACCTGTCCTTATTTGACACTAAATGAAATGTATGCCATTCTATCAGAAATATGTATTTAACTTAGAAAGTGCAAATAACAGTGATATTGAAACAAACAACAAGAATGGAAAGAGAGATAACATTAGTAACATTAATAATCTATTTCTAATTATGATAAGCTTCAAAGAATTAGCAAAGGCTAATTTACTATAACCATACAAGATAGCCTTCCCAAACAGAAAATACATTCCTGACTATATATATCTTGTGCACAATCCACTTAGATGGTCACTTTGAAATTATATTGACTAAAGTTGTATTATTTTATTACACGATTTGCAACAACTATAGAGGATTAAACTCTATGGGAATGACGACGGGAGATAGGAAAGGTAAAGCAAGGTTCCCTTAATGGTTGAATGGAGTACACTCCTTGTACAAACACACATCCATGGACAGGAGTGAACTATACATTCCTATACATTGCAACCCTATTATGGCATCCTACTACATAATGGGCCTGATCCAGAACAACGCTTCGGAGCGAATTTACGCGTGGCAGAGACGTAAAATCGCGGTTTTGTACGTACTGCGCATGCGCACCATAGAAAATACGCACATTAACGTAGCGTAATTGGGAACGTATGGGCCATTCACGTATGTGTTACGTAAATACTTACGTGTGGGCGTGTCAAATTTACGTGTGTTCAAAATACGTCTGAAATACGTGAAGTAGGCGGGGGGTGGTATTTAAAGTGTACAGTATGGGCGTGCTTAGCTGCGTAACTTCGTCTAGCCCATACGTACGTGTGCGTATGACTGCGGTTACTTTGGAAAAAGTTAAGGTAGGGTTTGGAAAGCGTATCTTGACAAAATACATACGTTCAAGGGGTGTGCCGAGGGGAGTGTAACAAATTTACGCGCACGAAAATACGCTATGCGAATAAACGTACGGCAAATGTAGTTCTGGATCTACCCCAATGTTTGTATATTTCTGCTACAATTACTATTTACTTGCAGTTGCTGCATGATATTATATATGCTGCTTGCAAGTTATTAATGATCTGATTGTTGTTCTCTCAACTATATTATATTTTCATGTCGACATGCATATTTTCTATGTGCCTTTTTAAATAATATAAATTAAATGTTATGTTATAAAACACACAGATGTAAGTCAGTCCCTATATTAGGCCAGTCCCTATATTAACTCATTTCCTAAACACATGAGCAATTAAATTAGAGGTTTGTCCTGCATTTCAAAAGTTGTATGGCCACCAGTATGTAAAACTAGTGTACCTAATAAATAGCAACCTGAAAATAGATCAATATGTACAGTAATAGAACAATTCATATATCAAGCACATAAAACTTTATTAATACAATACACTCTGTTTTTACATACGACTGGTCACACCCCTCTAAAAGCATGTAGAAAACCCTTACTAATAAAAAAAACAAAAAACAAAGAAGAATTGGAGTATAATAGATAAAATAAATATTTTAATAAGTAAACTTCTAAAATAGCAATATAGCATTAAAAAAACATTTAATAAAAAATCAGTGTCTGACTTGTACTAAACAACAATCATACAGTTTAAAGCAGAGCAATAATTGTGTAAATATACACTAGAAATAAATATTAAGCATCAATCTCCATATAGAAAATGAGCAGATGGGTAGCAAGTGTGTTAATTATATGCAGGAATTTTGTAGAAATTGTATCAGAACTGTAGCTACAGAGAACAAGTGAAAAATTGTAGCAAAAGTTATGTGGAAAAGATTTATCCTATTGCTCAGCTGTTACCTGGAAAACTAATCCACAGATGAAATTGGTCCCAAGTAGGTAAAGGGATGCAGCAGCATGCTGATTCAATAAATCAAATTACAGTTCTTAGCTGCAGTATACAGCAATAGATAGTGCAATAGTAATGATGGTATTGGAATCAGTCTGTTGATGAATAAGCTGTATGGATTGCATTCCCATAACATTAGCTGTGAAATGCAGGAGATGTCTAGGATACAATACAAACTCTAAGAAGTTATCTGCGTGAGTAGGACAGCAGAGACTAGGCAACCCATTATGTTTAGAAGCAGTGGCCAAAGCAAATGTCACTAATGTTGTCAGTGCCTCATATTTTCATCCAGAGAATGTCTATCTGCCTCTGCTCCATCTAGAGCTGGGTCTTGCAAAGAAATTCATCAAAGCACTGGATCAGAGACAGAAATTCCTGAGGGTTACTAAAGCAAAGCTCAAAGAGGAGATTAGGTCCTCTAAAAAGATCACCTGTATTCATACAATTCAACATAAAATTCAAGTGACGATTTGGACTTAAAACAGGTTATCCTTTATGTTGAATTGTATGAATATAGGTGATCTTTAGTTTTAAATAAGGATTATAAATAGTTACAGCTTAGATAAATATATATTGCTGATATAATCTGATATATATTTGGTACCAGATTTTAGTGTATTTATAACAAATAAATGTCTTTTGAAAACACCCAGTAATACATATAGTACATTTTTTAAATATGTTTTTTCACAATTTTGAAAGATCTTTAGTGGCACAGCGCCTGTATCAATAAATTCTTTTTTAGCGTATAACTGCATGCCGCACTAGAAAACCTCTCAAATACCATAGTTAGATACATTTTAAAAAATCCTCTATCATCGGGATTTTAGAGCCTGATCCAGACCTATGCTCATGAAACACTCATGTGCGTAGCGTATTTACGCCAGCATACCCACGATGCACTCCCATAGGAGCTCCCCTTGGTCTTACTTAGTTTTGCCTTCTTACACAAACCCTACCCTAATTTTACTGATCGTAACCACGGGGGTCCGTAAGCTCATTGCGTAGTTACGATACTTAGCACACCCATACTGTATGATTTAAATGCCTCACCCCACCCTCGGTGTGTAATTATGGATTTCGTATGGCAGGCATGCTCCCTTAAGCATTGTTACGAGGCTGTTACGGTCAAGACCCATACGCTCATTCTGAGCGTAACATTTGCCCCGAGCATGCGCAGTAAGTACAAATAGCCGTTTTTACGCTTATGACCATCATAAAAACGCACCCGAGCGTAGGTCTGGATCAGACCCTTAGTGCATAATAAAATAAAAAAAATTTAAAAAAAAACTGAGCTGCATAGACAAGCTGTATACAGAAAGATCGGCATCTACAAAAATATGATCGCAGCTTTCAAATATATCAAGGGTTGTGACCAGCTAGAGGAGGGGGCATATTTCAGAGGAAGAGGTGTAATAGAACACAAGGGCATGGATATAAACTGGAGGGTGATAGCTTCAGAGGAAATGTGTGGATAATGACGTCACTGAAAGGGTGGTTGATAAGTGGAATAGCCTCTCATCTGAGGTGGTTGAGGATAACACAGTAGAACAGTGTAAACATGCTTGGGATAAATATAAGGATATCCTAAATCTCTAACTAAATTGAGGGTAAATGGGGTCTAGGGTCAGTACAGTTTTAAATAAACAACTAGGAAGACTGGATGGGCCATGTGGCTCTTATCTGCCGTCACTTTCTATGTTTCTATGTTAGATGAAATTAGAAAAAATGCCCGCCACACACAGAATATCTACCTTGTATATAAATAAGGATAAAGAACCTGATACAGAAATAATAGCATAATCGGCACATAAATGGATTCTTACATAAATATACGCACGTCAGAGATCTGAAAGATCGATACAGAGGTGCTACAAAATCAAGGGAACCACACCACTCGTCATGAGGTGCCACACACAGACAGATCTCCCGTCATGCATACATTTAAGATCAGATGTGTTTCCTTAATGTGAATCACACGGCCTTTATAATTTCTTAAAGTTACTCAGCGTACCCAGATACGCAACTAAACGATTTTCAACACCCAGCATCATTGTGTTTATTAGCTGATTATCAAAAGAATTAGGGAATTTTTTGGGGTTTTGATATATAGCTGTCATTTTGTTAGTTTAACCCTTAATATGCCATTGTGCAATGAACTACCTGTAATATGTTTGCAATTTACTCTCTATGCTCTTCAATTCTATACTTCTTAAATAGAGTATTGTTAAAGTATGTGATTATCCTAATTTTAAGAAATATGAAAAGGATTTGTGTATTATTTATAATAATTTTTCATTATGTGCTTCTTATTACGATTCTTGTTTTACATTAAAACATTTAGAATGATATTTTACTTGTGAAGTAATTTTTATATTTAAAAAATTAATTTTAAAGTTAAACAATTAAGATTTCTTGAAAACACAAATGTAAACAATAGAGGAACAGGTGTAGGCTTAAAAAACAGAAAGGCAAGACGCATTGGCTCACACCGAACCATACGGACAACAACTTAAGAGTGGTAGAGAGCTACCTTAACTTTTTGCATGCATATGGTAGCTTCCGCAAGGCACTCGCACTTGTGAAGCACTCGTAACTATAAAGGCATGCCCATACTGTACATTAATAGTCCGTGTGCTGCCGATTGGCATTAAGTCATGCCCCTCTATGTATGCATGCGGAACACTTTCCATGCTGCAGCGTGAATCAGTGCTCTGTGTCTGTGAATCAGTCATCCCTGGTTCCCGTGTGTATGTTTGAGTTCTGCGCCTGCACTGTATATGCACATGTAACACTACAAATAATGTATATGCACATGTAACACTACAAATAATGTATATGCACATGTAACACTACGCATAGATCTTCTAAATGCTCTTAGTTGTAAATACCGTCCAAACATTCTAATTAATCCTGACTACACACTAGCATGGTAAACAAGTAGATACTCACATCTATGTTTCTAATTACGTAGAAACACAATATGTACAAACATATATTTAATAAACGATTCCTTAGTCAGTATACTGGATACAGGCTACAGCCAAAACAGAGAGACCACTCATAGGGATCAAACTAGTGGCCACTGGTCATACCTCAAGACCCAAACCACATGGTAATAATTGTATTGGAATTGGGAGCATGATCATAAATAAAAAATACAGAATGGGACAAATCACATTCATAGAAAATAAATGACATTTGTAAGAAAAAGTATATAGTGAATGAATTGAATAAATAACTATTATTTTTATAAAACAACCTAATTCATGTGTGATTTTTGTATATATATATACAATAATCACACATGAATTAGGTTGTTTTATATATATATATATATAATCATTAAATATAGGCAAAATAAAACAAAAAGATAAAGATTATGTTTAGAAAGACATCCTGAAGATTCACATAGTGTGGGGGTGATAAGGGGATAAAGTGCATGTATTTCAAGTCTTTAAAAAGTGAATATTGAGATATAAGGGCCGTATTCAGACATTCAGACATCTTTAAGACCGCGTATACGCAATCTATGTTGCAAAAAGTAACGTAGATAGCGTAACGAAATTACTGCGCATGCGCACTAGTTCATATCGGTAAACTCCGGCATATGCAATGCGGCCGGAGGTCTGAATACGGCCCATACTGTACAAGTGCTTGTTGGTCCAGTGTACCAACCACAGATGAGTTTATTCTCTGTTCCCTTTTTCCTCAAATAAAATGGACATAGAGAAACAGACAATAATAATAATTTGGTTGCTCTACACAGAAGATCCTGCTTTCTGATTTCCTGCTCTACATCCTCTACGGGTTACTTTCCCAAGCTACCTGTATTTGCGGCCAATTCAATTTAACAAAAAGCTGTATCCAGGATTTGTGTCTATTTAGCAGCAAAAGTGGTACAGTTCATGTTATTCTACAGTGCAGGCCTAGCAACAATACAGTGACTCTCTGCTGCCATCTTGCAGGTTATACACAAAATTACTCTTTGTTCCAGAACTCTATAGTTCAAGACTTGTCCTGACTTTGGGCCTAATTGTAGCTGCTTTCCTACCACCATTCAACTAGCCAGAATATTTATGCACAATATACTCCTTGTGTAGAAATCACTGACAGGGCTCACATCAGGCAGTCCTAGATACCTTCCTAAAACCACCTCATAAAGGCCCAGACTGATACGCTGGATCTAGATCCCCTGCCTTCCAGACACCTGGACACTTGCATGTAATGGCTAAGTAATCACGGACGACATTCCAACATATATGGCCTAACTGCATCTCTTTTTACCCGCTTGTGATCGCTTGCATACATACCTAAGACTCTTGGTCGCATATCTTAGAGATGTTCTATTTGGATACAATATGCCTCCTAGGAAGCCGAAGCCCATGGCTCTGGCACCTCCCTTGAGTTTCCAGCCATGGAAGCCAACAATCCTCGCCGTAGCAGAGTCAAGTTACTCTCCCTACCGCTGAGCGACCGTTCAACCCCAATTCGGAGGCTCCAGCTACGGTGCGTGACATCCACCACATGTTTCAGGAGTTACGGACTGAATTCTTTGCTGAGCTTAGAGCATCGGTGGCGGACCTTAACCATGGCATATCAGAGTTGGGGGCCCGAAAGGACCATCTGGAGACCAAGAGGTGGTCGCTTCACACAAAACAGTTATTACAGCGCAGGACTCCATTTAGATGGAGATAACTGAGATCTGGGACAAGCTCGCAGACCTGGAAGATCGCTCCAGGCGCGATAACATTCAATTTAGAGGTATCCCAGACTTGGTCGCTAATTCTGAATTGGAGGACTTTGCTAACTCTCTCTTTCGCAAACTACTACTGGAATTGGATGTTATAGAGCTTGCCATCGACCGCATTCATCACCTACCAATGCATCAAAATGATCCGGTTCTAAAGATACTCTACTGAGGATTCACTTTTTCCAAGTTAAAGAACGTATTCTACGAGCCGCGAGAATGTCGGAAAATTCATCAGTCCTATGAGACATCCAACTCTTTCAAGATCTTTCTATCACTACTATCAACAAACGCTGTACCTTTCGCCATGTCACCACCGCTCTT